>OZ010604.1:13359533-13384533 GCA_963932145.1 Acanthosepion lycidas | reverse complement strand
CAATCTTTGCATTTCTTTAAATTGCATTTATGAGCTTAGTCTACATTAAACTCAAAGGGAATCGTTCATATTATTTTTTTAAATTAACCAATTAGATTTCCAAGGCAGAACGATGACCTGTTATCTTAATCTCAGTGGAAATTACAAGACATCTTTTCAAATTTACTGCGTATCTCTAATCAGTGAAATCATTAGACAACATTCGATTTGGACATTTTTCTGCAAAGGTTCAAGAGGGTCTTCTTTCCGTCTTTAATAGCAGCAATCAATAAAATGATGGTCTTTTTTATCAACAACAAACTCCTCTTTATTAATGTCATCGTGATTGTGATCTATTTGACATTCATATTTATCATCCATTAGATTCAACCGGGTAAGGAAGCTATATTTCTCAGCAAGTTCATGATGGCGTTCAAATCTCAAAGTTATTTCTTGGATCACTGTTCAACTGAAATTTGGCCAGTCTGCTAAACTAAAAAACATGACCTGCTTTAATAAGAGATCCACAGGAACAATGTAACTTCTAACACAAGAAAGGTAAGGATTCGGGTGTAAATTATGGATCTTCCTCTCTAACCGTGGAGGCGGGTGGCGTTAATAATAAGCCGAATATTTCTTGAGCTGATGAAAATATTTGCCCTTTGATTATAAAAGATTTCAAGATTAGACAGTTTATTCACAATTTGATTCCTCTTATTCAAAAATAAACAAAAACAACGCTTAGGCGTAAAAAGTGTAAAAAATTAGGACCAACTTTATTTCTGAAATGAAAATTATATCTTTCTACAAAGTAACTTTTCTTGCTTTTTTGTTGGCAAATTCTTCAATGACATCATTAAAAACTTTTTCATGTGTCAATATAAATATATATATATATATATTTCATATATATATATATATATATATATATATATATATATATATATATATATATATATATATATATATATATATATATATATATATATATATATATATATATATATATATATATATATATATATAACTACGGCGCCTTCCTTGCATCAAGAAACTGATAAGAGAACTGGAAAGGATCAGTATAAAAATAAATAGACACAATATGCAATATCTATATATTATTCAATGAAGGTATGCTACACGGTGGAGTAATGGATAGCGGCTTAGATTGAGGAATCGGAGAGCCGAGTTCGAATTCCAGTCGAATCCATTACATTCACTTACGTGCTAATGCCCTTGGGAAAGGTGTGAATCCTCTTCTCCCTCCTGGGTAAATAGCAGACTGGGTTCTATAGCCTTGGATGGCAACTGGACTAGGAGAAGGACAACTCTGAATTCAAAACCTGCGGAAGGTCGTTTGGGAACCTTGTGGCACGTAGTGCACCAGGTCTCTGTATTCGGCCCTTCAAAAAGTGTGGATGGTCCTGCACGAAACCTTCGCCCTATAATCAAATCTCATGTGCTGTTGTCGGGCTGTCAGTTTCCTAGGAACTGATCTGCTTGACCCTCATACGTCGAATTCGACGGAAGAGTCGAGTATATATATATATATATATATATAAAACTACTTTCTGTACCATTATAATATTAGTTTCACATACTCAAATACAATATGCTTTAAATACACCCCAAATATACTTAAACTTTATCAGTAACAGTTAAAAAGCAAAAACGACATTAAGGAAAAAAGTGTAAAAAATTAAGACCATCTTTATTTCTGAAATGGAAATTACTCACTTTCTACAATGTAACTTTTCTTGTTTTTTTATTGGCAAATTCTTCCATCACATCGTCAAAAACTATATCATCTATCAGTTGTTACCTATAGACAGTAGATAGGCCAAAATATATGACATAGTTTAAATTACTCGAAATCGAAAAGACCCTTCAACAGTGAGTACTGTCCCGACATTAAAACCGCTTTTATTACAATACAACCTATAGAGGCTTATAGCCTACAACAGAAACGAAAGTGACATCCCCATAAATGTGCCGCCGGGGCGAACCGCCCCTTCTTGCTACGCTACTGGTTCACACACAACCGTAGATTTCCGTTTTGTTTTATTGCAGGAAATAGGAGCACACCAGTCGTTTAGCTGATAAACAGTTTCTGTTATATCTTCTTTTTCTAAGTGTTGAATCTCTTTTCTTACTCGAGTCAGAATCGATGGGAAAGTGACTGAATTCGAAATACCTGATCAGGATCGATTACATTACAGACCTTTTTTGTTAATAATCTCGAGAGGTACAGTGGAAGCACCAGAACAGGTATGGCAACAGGATTCAATACACGAACGAATGATAGATTTATAAACGTGCAAGATGGATTCTATCAAGTATTTTTCTAGCACGACACAGTGAACCAACTTACCATTCTTGGATTGTTGAGAGAAAATTCTTTGAAGTGCCGCGTACTGGCTAAAGGACGATAATATATTTAGAGAGTAATTTTACACTGGCGACACTTTAACGCTGGTCGCGAGGAACTGAAACGAAACCTTTCACATAACTTCAAACACTCCCTACTGGTAAGCTCGCGAATTTATTTTCTTCTTCTTCTTGGCCGACTGATTAATTTTTGTGAAGGCAAGGTTTTCATAGGTTCAAAAACAATTTCACATAGGCTCCAAAATTTCTTTCCCTCTTCTTTCTCAGTCTTCTGAATTTGAAGGGAATGTGATATACACGTGTGTGTATGGCGAGGGTGAGAGTTCACTCGTCAGTCGACCGCAGAAACGAACATCTCCCAGCAGGATACTTTTAACTACGTGCTTTTACATTTTGGAAGAAGAGGGAGAAAATATTTTACTTTTTATGAAAGTAAACAGCTCCACCTACGAACGTTTAGCGAAGCCAAATGTGGTAACCCACAAGATAAAACGGACAGAGCGGATATAGCATAGAAATTGGTTATTAGAGAAGGATTTTGGTTTACTGAAAGGGGAAATTATTTAAATAATTTAAATGATATCTGACAGTAGGCACCTCAAAGAAAGGCGATACCTAAGGATTAAAATGCATTTTTATAAATGGAAATTCTCACTTGACGCTCTTATTTTAGTTTTAATTTTAAGCGAATATATAAAATTTAATAACATCCAATAAGCAAAATAAATAAATAAATAAAATAAAATAAAAATTAAAAAAATATTAAGCCCTATAAATATTAAGCCCTATAAACATTAAGCCTTATAAATATTAAGCTCTATAAAAAATGAACTTCTCAAAATTTCATAAAGTTAAATGTTGGGGAGTTAACAGATAAAAAAAATTACAAAGATTTTCTAAAAAAGAAAATTTTAAAAATAATTTCATTCATTTATGAATATTTCATGAAGATTTCATTATAAAGCTACAATGATTTGATTTTTGCAAGAATTTTCAAATCATTGTGCCGTGTACCACAAAAATACGCTAAAGTTACCCATGCTAATTTATGATCACCCGTTGGCACAAGAAAAACAAAATTTTTAACCAAAATTTTGAAGGTTCTAAAAATGATCAAAAAATATAATTTAATAATTAAAAATCCTTTGGTCTGTGGAATCTTCCACAACACAACCAGCCTTACCTCTTTTAAGGAAATGCACTCTTCCTATCTGATAAGCAAAATTCTACTTTCATACAATATAACAAGTATTCATTGGTCATTCACCTCCAATCTGGCTTGCTGATTGGTCAGTTCCGACCAATCAAACCGCCTGCACGCGACCAATCTGTTTTACCGCTCATATGCTGGGAGCCACTTGACCAGTATAAAAGCAAAAACACGTGTGAACTTTTTAGAGAAAGGATTAGTAATTTTCATTCATCTCTCTCGCATGTCTCAAGATGTAACATTCGCCAACTTCCGTCTTAGTCATTGCTGACAAGACGTTTTTAAGACAATTACCAACATTCATGAACTCTGAAATCACTCCTGAACTTTTATCAACTTTAGAACTCACAATTCCAAACGTTATTCTTCTGAATTACAAGTTCAATATTACAGTAAAAGGTAAATTACTTCTTAAGAACTTTCTGTTTAAAAGACACTTAATATTAACAGCTTTAATATCAACATTAACGAACGATACAAAAAAGACATTCTGAAACCTAAAACATCATACATATTTGCCAACATAACATATACCAAATATTCTGCTTGTACATTGTTTTGAATGTTTTATTAGTTTCTAATTAAATATGTCTTGTTCGTAATATGAACTCTGGTACAAATATTTCCAAATCAAAAGGACACGACTCTGTCCTACCTTTTCTTTGCATGTTGTACACCAACCTAAATAAATCTAATTGTTACGTTTTAAAACAATTCAGTTGAATTTTGTATTTTATTTTGATGTTAGTGGAAATAGTTAACTGACACGCAACTTATTCTCAACAAATATTACCACATAATTATTAATCCATCCACTACAGGTCTTTCTTCTTAATGATAGCATAAATATTTTGACAAGAAAACTTTGTTTTTATTAAGTTTTGGGCATTTTAGTATTCTCTATGCTCATTATTCTAACGAATCGTCGGGGGAACTAGTATGACATTTTTAATTCTGTAAAAGTTGTTTTGTAAAATTATAAAAACTGTTTCGTGATCTTTTATTCTTTTTCTTCTCCTCTGATAATAATTTTGAATTATTATTTTTTACAAGTTTCTTTTGTATTTGAACGTAAAAATTAAAACAATTTAAATCTTTCAATAATGAAAGAAAAGAGATCCTGAAACACGCATATAATATATATATATATATTTATATATATATATATATATATATATATATATATATATATATATATATATATATATATATATATATATATATAAAATATATATATATATAATTTTTGCAATTTCAAACGCAATTACCTCCCTTGGGTAAGGGAAATAATTCCGTTAAATCTTTTAGAGTTATTTCCCTTGATAAATTGCATTGCTTTGATTAATTCATCGTGGCGTGGGACTTACGAATTAAATTGAACCAACGATTTACCCACGCCAAGAAGATTAATGATGGATCGCATTGACGACAATACACACGTCATTTTAGCAAAATAAGGAATTTATTGACAAATTTACAAGCTTGAAGTTGTGTCTGTAGCTCGTTTCAGGAAAATAAATCAGAAATTTTAAAAGTCCTTAGTTTTAAGAAAGTGTCATGAAGTGGAAATATTCATACAACAGATTTAAATAACTTGACACAAAATAATATTAAAAAATGTTTAAACCAAAGGTAAGAGAGTTTTTTGGTCACCGAAGGGATATATGGTGGCATACATTCAAAAGTAAAAGGAGATAATTTGAAATACTTAGATTTATTGGATTGTTGAAGGAAAATTCTTTGAAATACCCGTGCTTGTTTAAAAGCCGATAAGTGGCGAGTAACTGGCGAACATTTCAACGGTGGACGCGGTGAACAGAAACGAAACACTTCACATAATTTCAGACGCTCTTGTCAATTTAATTTTTCTCCTCATTTTAGACCAAAAGAAACTTCGCATAGGCTCGCTATTTTCTTTTTTTTTCTTGGCTCAACGGCTAATATCTCTGGAGACATGATCCAAAAGCAATTTCACATAGGCTCACGAATTCATTTCCTTTTCTTCTCAGCTCGCCGGTCAATATGTGTGAAGAGAATGTTTTCATTGGTCCAAAAAAAATTTCACATTTCCGCATTTTTCTTCAAAAAGAATTTTCAAGTGGGTAAAGGGAGTTATTATTATTTCAAACGCACTGTCTACACGTTCCCTCAGCGCGTTCGCTAGGTACCCCCACCCCGAAACTTTGATGCGTCTACTGAAACATGGATATCCACTAAAAATAACGTTTAACGTGATAAAAACTTGTCGGATTAATCAAAAAATTAATTACTTCTTTAGAAACATATATATATATATATATATATATATATATATATATATATATATATATATATGTAACTATAAACCTAAAGAGCCTGCGTAGATGAATCCAAGGTGGGTTTGCCTGGGTCTTTAGGTTCATAGTTAGATTTACTCTACTTAGTGTATTTAGCACTTTGCTTCGTTATTTTTATTTTACTCGTGTCGGGGGTTTTTTCTTTGGAGTCTGGGCTTGGATTCTGGACAATTGTTTTTGCATCAATTACATTTTTCTTAGTTCTTTCTTTTTTTATTCCTTATTTTTCCTTGGGTATTGGTTTTTTCATTTACAAGCCAAAACACCTAAGGTTTTTTCCGGACGAGTATAATTACTTATATTTATAAGATTTTATATATATATATATATATATATATATATATATATATATATATATAATTATTTATTTATTCGAAAATTATAACATAAATATGTTATAAAATCATTACAAAAATAGCCATTTTGTTACAATAACTTTGGTGTCTTATTAAGTGATGGTGTTGAATGTAAAATAAAGGGTTTTAAAAAAAGATTTTTTTATGTTTGTAGTGATTTTATAACATATTTATGTTATCATTTTCGAATAAATAATTATATTTTCTCTTCTACTCTGCATTGAGCACTCTTTTAAGAACAGTATTTTTCGGTTATTGGAATTTATTCCGTATACACCAATCCTATACTTATATATATATATATATATATATATATAATCAAACTTAGTGGGCCAGAGAAACCTACCCAGGTGTCACCTAAGCGGATCGTCAGGAAAAGCTGGCTTTCCCTTACGAACCGCTTAGGTGAAACTTGGGTAGGTTTGTCTGGCTCACTAGGTTTATCTAGGTCTGCTCTACGGTTGTATTGAGCTCTTTTTAGTTAGTTGTTTACTCGTGTCGGGTTTTTTCTTTGGGCTTTAAACCTGTATCTGTGCGATTTTTCGACAGACTTTCATGTTTTTAGCTCTTTCTTTTTTTTAAAACCTTCGAGATTGATTTGATTATTGGCCAATCAAAAATTCGAAGGTTTTTCTAGACGAGTATAGTTACATATATATATATATATATATATATATATATATATATATATATATATATATATATATATATATACACGTGGACATTGAAGTCGACACCCAGAGGTGACAGTCTGCTTCATGATAAAGCACAAACATTGAAAACATATTAACAGCAATAGGGTTTAATACCGATAGTAGGTAGACCAATAATTATTTATTATATATTTTACATATATAGAAAAACAATTTAGTCACTACAAAGATGCAACTTCGTTTTAGTGCATTTAATTGCACTTCGACTGGTGAGAACCAAGAATGGTTATGGAAGAGTCAATGGCATTCACTACATTGTAATGTTGACGGAAGACGTAGTCGATTTGATCGAACCTTTTCTCTCTTGTCCTTTGTCCTACTTCCTTTTCTCTTTTGGTGGCTTCGAAATTTTGGGTCTCGATGTTCATAGAACATCGCAAGATCTCCGGTCTTTTGCTTGTTTCAAACGATTTAAGCTCATGTCCAATCTCTCTCTCTCTCTCTCTTTCTCTCTCTACATATATATATATATATATATATATATATAATATTAGTGGTTAATACACACACACACACATATATATATATATTAGCAGCATGACCCGGCGTTGCCCGTACTTGATTAAAAAATCGTACGACTCATACAGCAATCGCTATCATTTGACTTAAAATATTTTTACCCTTCCATGCCTTTAAAGGAGTGCCCTTTGCTGTGCTGATGTTGCTACATGCCTTACTTCTTGCCTATCTCACACTGCGATTTTTTTCTGAGCTCTATACTAAACATTAAATCTGTTACGAAAAAAGAACTAAACAAAATGAACACAAAACGATCAGCTTTAAAAAAGGACTCGTAACTGGAAAAACCGAATGAAAAAAGAATTTTTAACAAATACTTTTTCACACCTAACCCAGTTCTGCGGAATCAGAATCAACGTTGAGTTTAAGCACACACAAACACATCTTGCCTTTTATAGATAGAGATTCTGTTATACTTGCAATAAAGTAAAGGACCTTGTTTAAATAATATAACATTAACTTCACTGTTTTTTTCTAAACCTCCAAACCAAGGCAACCTTCTGAACAAAGCAGTCTAAGGTTGAGACAATTTGTTATAATACAGGGTGTCCATAAACTTCATGTGCACCTTATAACTTTATTTGTATTTGCGATAGAAATAATCCGTAAAAAATGTTATAAAGTTTAATGTACCTAGTTTTAAGTATAGCTAAAATAACTAATGTGATTTCAGGCATTACTGTAAATCAGTTGGCAAATGTTTTCCGTGAACTGCAAAATCGTATAAACCTTTGTATTGTTAATGATGGAGGACAGATGGAAACTTAAATAAAATTTCGATAAAACCTTAAAAAATATAGATTTACTTCTTTCTAATCCTTTTACAGATTATTTCTATCGCAAAGACAAATACAGGTATATATTTTTTAAAGCGCACACAAACTTTATGGACAACCTGTATATTTGATATAATGCCCACCCCCGAGAGACTGCATAGCTTACTCCAAAACGTTGCAGACCCCTCTCCTAGTATGTCTTAGTATTGGTACATCAAAGATTACTTATAGTTTAGAGCAGAAGTTGGAGTAAATACGTTAGTCTATCGTCCAGTTCACACACCTCCACAGTCTTTTGAACAGGAGAAGAGGTTTATCCTTTGTTTCCTGTTTAGGATTGGCTTCCGGGTTTATTTTAGAGCCTTTTCCTTCTCTTTTACTTCCAGTGGTCCCTTGTATCTTGGTGACGTTATCTTCCTGCTTAGGGTGGTGCCTCTTATTCTGTAACCCTCTACTGCGAGTGGCTCTTGGGCCTTATAAAGGGTTAACATCATTGCAAAAAAAGAAAACATTATTTTTTTCCACCTGATGTGGAGAAGTTATCAAGCTATGAGCAGAAACAAGTGCCCCATGACATAATTTACCATTTCTACTGTATTTCATTTATTGTAAGGAATCTGCATTTTTTGTTGATTTTGTTAGTTGTTAATTCTGTTATTCCTGCAGTAAAATAAGGAAACTTGTTTCAATCGTATAACATTAACTTTGCTGTTTTTTCTTTAAGCCTCAAAACCAAGGCAGCCTTCTGAACAAAGCGATTTTGACGTCGAGACAATTTATTATAGCTTATATGATATCATGACACCTCCTCCGAGAAACTTCATAACTGATTGGACCGCTCTCTCCAAAAGGTTGTTGACCTCTGATGTAGATTGATTTGCTAAGCTCTGATTGGTTAGAAATTGGGATTATATTTGTTTGAATTTTTTTTCTTGGAGTTGGTTGGCTGATTTTGTTTAGCGGCATATCAACCTCTATGGGTTATTTAATGACAAAATCTAAATATTTTGAACACAATTTTATGGCTTCAACTAAATATATACTAGAAATAGGTATTGTTGATTGGTTGATTTTGTTTAGAGGCATATCAACCTCTATGGACTATTTAATGCCGAAATCTAAATATTTTAAACACAATTTTATGGCTTTAACTAAATATATACTATAAATAGGTATTGTTTGTTGGTTGATTTTGTTTAGCGCCATATCAACCTCTATGGGTTATTTAATGCTGAAATCTAAATAATTTGAACACAATTTTATGGTTTCAACTAAATATATACTATAAATAGGTATTGGTTGGTTGATTTTGTTTAGCGGCATATCAACACCTCTATGGGTCATTTAATGCCGAAATCTCAATATTTTGAACATAATTTTATACTTCCAGGGTTTCAGGGTATTTTTTTAGATATATAGTTTGTAAACGATTAATTGTATTGTTGGTATTTTTTTTTATATGTATTTTACGTAATTTTTTATGAAAAATGTATTGCTGTTAATTCTACTATAATAATGTATTTTCATAGTTTTTCACAAAACATAATGTTTTTTACTACAAAAATATATTGTTGGTCTTTTTACTATGAAAATGTATTGATAGTCATTTTATGATAAATATCTATTGTTGATATCTTTTTTAATAAAAATATTTCTGTCATTTTTTTTTTATAAAAATGTATTTTTATACTTTGCTCGTATTTTATTTTTCGTCTGGGATTCACTATTTGCGCATAGCTGGGACTTTAACAGGTGCTACCACCTCGGATGAGGAAAGCCTCTAATTTCCTGATCAAAGGTCTTACTGTCGGATGTAGTTTATCGTCACACCCAGGACTAATTAAAAAATTTTGTTCGTTCCGACCGGAAAATGTATCTCGATGCCTATGCACAGTTACTGTACTCTGATTTCGAAACTTCATCCGGATAGTGTTTTAAGCTACGCTGGCCTTTCTGCATTATGTATATATGTATTTAGGTATGTAATAGCAATTCACTACAGAAATAAAGAAAAGTCTACCTACACAGAGTATTTTGATAAAACAAAAATAATGCCGTAGATTTGTGTAGATTAGATTGTAAGTTGACTGAGTTGGCCTGTTGCAAAATCTTGTATCGATCTGTTTTTAGGAAATAGAAGTTCGAAGGTTTTATAATTTATTGAAACTATCAACGATTGATTGAATAGAATTCATTTTTTGATCTCGTTATATGTCTTCGACGATTTCATTTTTAAACTTATTTTAGATTTTATTTTATCGAATTGTTCTCTCTCTCTCTCTCTCTCTCTTGTCCAAATCGTGTCGCATCAAAATTGTCTAATTGTAAGCTTTGAACCGTTGTAACTTAGAAATGATTAACTTTATCTTACTGGAATTCTCCGAAGTTTTTATAACACTATTGGACTCTATTTTGAACAAGAAGAATGTATTTAGTTCTAAGTTGAAATGATGATCCCTCTTCTTGTTTTGATCCCCTGTTCCCGTTTTCCTCTCTACTGTTCCCTCTTTTTTTAAACCTTATTCATTCTCTTTTTGGTTCTTAAATGGATTTTGGGAAATAACTGAAACTAATGACGAAATCCAGCGAAAGTCATCGATGAAATAAAAATAATTATTTGTAAGGAAAGTAAAGACCTACGTACATCAAATTGTTTTTAAATCAAGTCACAGCAGAAGAATTATCGTTGAAATTTTTAAAAGGTACGCTTGAATATTAATGAAATATTTAGATGCAGTGATCCATTCTAATTGATCTAAGTTGAAATGATGATCCCTCTTCCTGTTGTGATCTCCTGATTCAATTTTCCTCTCTACATTTTTTAAACTTATTCACCATTCTCTTGATAGTTCTTGAATAGACTTTGAAGATGGAAGCCAGAGTATGAATGTTGGTACCCGTACTGAAGGCCTGAATGATCTTTTTCCTCTCACCATTGCTCAGTTGGGAAGACATAATAGGGCTGACATTAAACGATTTTTAACCTGTCCTCTTTTTAAGTGAATAACTCAAAGGATCTTTTAGTGATTCTTACGACAAATCGCGTCAAGATGGCTAATCTTCTTATCTGAAGACCTGGACAAAAGAAATTCAATTCGTTTCTTTTTTTTTTTTTTTAGATATTAAACATTTTGTGGGATAGACAATTATCACGTGCTGTTACACGATTTGAACAACTTTGCTGTTACACCCGATATGCAATATACGTTATTGATTACAGTGGAGATATATTATTTGAAATAGACACCCTATTTTTATTTATTTATTAAGTTGTAATAGGTCTATGTCAATCGGCCTGCGCATTCAAGAAAGCTAAGTAAAAAAATGTACCCTCGTAGTGGGAACGACCGTTTGATTTGACGTGCTTTATCGCTCGACCACGAATGACATCGGCAAGCAAGGCTCTTTTTATCCTTTTTAGTATAAACACGTCCGCCTCACTCAGATGGGAGCCCATATCTGATCAGTTGGGGCGTCTGTTTCAAATAAGAAGTGTCCAGTATGATAGCGCTTAAAGTAATAAAAATGTCGGATTAAAATAAATTCATTAAATCTTTAGAATATATATATATATATATATATATATATATATATATATATATATGAGAAAGAACGTATATAAAAAAACGCTAAAGAATGTATATATAAAAAAGGACGTATAAACATAAAAAATGTCTTAAAATAATTGCCGGACGTCTATTTCATAATGCGCGACGTCATTTGTTTACATTTGGATACGCATCGAGCAGATATGAATGTATGAGAGAAAATCATGGAGAATTGTAGTTTAAAAACAGTAAAATCGATCTTGCTAACCGAAAGTCGTGGCTCAATTGGTAAAAGCACGTCAGGCTATATGACGGTTCCGTATAGGATACAGGTTCGATTCCTGTCGGAGGACGCATATTTTCTATGAAAATTTCTCGGACATTCAGGCCGGTAAATGTTGTTAATACTGTTTATTATAAACAGAGAATTTACTTAAATATTTGTATCCATAAAAAGAACTTATAAACATGAAAAAAATGTCTTAAAATAATTGTCGGGCTTTGTCCATTTCATAATGTGTGACGTCATTTGTTTACACATCGAGCAGATACGCATGTAAGTGAGAAAATCATGGAGAATTGTTATATATATATATATATATATATATATATATATATATATATATATATATATATATATATATATATATATATATATATATATATATATATATATATATATATATATATATATATATATATATATATATATATATATATATATATATATATATATATATATAAAAAAAAAAAAAAAAAAAAACGTCATACACAGACAGGCTGTTTCACAGCTCGTCAGTGTGGCTAGACATCCGGTTGCCTCTAGCTAGGATCGAAACCTGACTGAATTGGTGTTAGTCTGAGATTCTACCACTAAGCCGTCGGCACACGGCAGGGATGCAGGTAGATTTTTAGCGTATTTATTTTTAGAAACACGCCCAGCTATCAAAATACAAGGACCTTGAAATAGAAATCTCGAAAATGTGGCATAGTGGAACATCAACAATCCCTGTTGTAGTTGGAGCCCTCGGATTGGTTGGAAAAAATTCCGGTTGAAGGGATTCCTGTAAGTCCATGCCTTAAAGAAATACAAAAGATGGTTCTCACGAGTACAGCCCACACTTTACGAAGGACTTTATCTATGTAAAATACGTGTTTTTTGGGGGGAGGGGGGGTTGATGCCATGATCATGATGCCATTTATAAGCTTAGGTCCCTGGGCGGGACCCGGAAAGAAATGTGTACACACCAGAAATCAAAGGAAATAATAATAATAATAATAATAATAATAATAATAATAATAATAATAATAATAATAATAATAATAATAATAATATCAGTCATCATCATCATAATTTTACCACCAACAACAACAACCACGATTACATCTGCTTTTTCTGATTATATAGTACCTTATCTGTTTGCTTCTTCTGATACAAAAAAATGCTTATTGCCTCTTGAAGTCTCTGTTTGAGGCTTTGAGGCAAATCTTAATACACAAAGCAATGAAATAATAATAATAATAATAATAATAATAATAATAATAATTTTTTTTGTCTGTGGAAAGTGTCATGATGCCATTTCTAACCTTAGGTCTCTGGGCGGGACCCGGAAAGAAATGTGCACACGCCAGAAATCAAAGAAAATAATAATAATAATAATAATAATAATAATAATAATAATAATAATAATAATAATTGCCGAAGAATCATCAGGTAATAGTGTTATGAAGTGAAAAACCGTCATTTTGACACATTATTATTTTTTACGGGTACGTTTTTTTAAATTTTTGCCAAGTATCGCTGGAAAAAATATCTTGAATGTTGTAAGGCAGCTATTAGGATAAAAGATCAAACGAAAATAATTATGAGTCGTTCAGTTGGGATCGAAACTAAAACTCTATATTAAACAAGGTCGTAACAGCGGTCGGGGATGAGGGATGGCTTGACACCTCACACATTTTTACAGACGAGACAATAACTTAAAATGTTTTTGTCGTTGTTTTATTTTTTTTTCAGACGCAAATAAAAAAGAATGAAGTAAAAAAAAAATAATTTTTTCCTTCATTCTTCTTTTATGCGCCGTGTCCCTTCAGGACGTAGGCGATCATGGCTCTCCACTTCTTCCTGTCTCTTGTCTTTTTGTTATTTCTCCCAGATCCTGTTCTGCCATCCAGTTGCTTAAACCTAATATTAAGTATGACACATGTTGCTTTCCCCTGCCCCTCTTTACCTCTGTCCGTCATGTGAGTATCAGATTTCCCAAGCCCTCTTTTCTCATTACGTGTCAGCTGCCTCTTCCTGATGTTAAGTATAAGTTTCCTCTTTGTTTTCATCTTCTCCAAAACCTCATCGTTGCTCACATGTATGACGATCAACTACATCCGGCAGCAAGGCCTCTGATCGGGAGATTGGAGGTTTTGAGGAGCGTGGAACCACCTCTTAATTGCTGGTGTTCTCAGATCCACCCTAACCGGAGGTGGTAGCTCCTGTTAAGGTTGTAGCTATGGTCAAATAGTAACCGCCCCCCAAAATGGGGTAAAAAACGATAACTGTAAAAGTATAAAATACATTTTCATATAAAAAGAATACCCGCAATAGATTTTTGAAACAGTATTTACTCAAGTTCACAAGAAAATTAAATTTCGGCATTAAATGACCCATAAGCTGTTTATATGCCGTTAAACAAACAACAAGTAGATATGTTAACCATTTCTCCAAGACAATATACATATAAAATGAAAGTCTGGTAAAAAGCCATAAGCGCAGAATACCCAATGAGGATCGACTTCTCAAAAGCAGTAATAATGTGATTAATTGGCTAATCATTGCTTCAATGTAAGGTACCTATGACCTGAACGCTGGTTAGTCTGGTAGAAAGTCACAAATTTAGGGTGCCCAGTGAGGATCGACTCTATTACAACTATAATTGATATTGTTAATCATTGTTCAAAGGTAAGGTACCTATTATGTGAAGCCTGCTTTGTCCGAAGAAAGTAACAAATGTAGGGTACTCAGTGAGGATCGACTCTGCTGCAACATCGCTAATAATTATTCCAATGTAAGGTACCTATGCTGATTTTCTAAGTGTGGCACAAATTCAAAAGTATGGGGCGCCCATTGACGATCGAATTCACTATCCAGTTGTAAATGATCTAGCAAAACTAGCTTGCTAACTACATCACGTCGAAGTGCCTGGTAAGGTACCTATAATGTGAACCATAGTTGCTCTGGTAGAAAGTTACAAATTTAAAGGTACCCAATGAGGATCAATTCTCCTGCAACAATAATCGACGTCGATAATCATTGTTTCAAGGTAAGATAACTATGATGTAACGCTGCTTAGTCTGGTAGAACGCTACACATTTTGAATACTCAGTGAAGATCGATTTTACTGCAACAATAATCGACATTGCTAATCATTGTTCCAAAGTAAGGTACCTATGACCCAACGCTCGTTAGTCTGGTAGAAAGCTACATAGTTAAGGTACCCAATGAGGATCGATTTTACTGTCACAATAACTGACATTGCTAATCATTGTTCAAAGGTAAGATACCTATTATGTAAACTCTGCTTTGTCCTGGAGAAAGTAACAAATGTAGGGTACCCAATGAGGATCGACTATACTACGCTAAATTTGTATCTTTCTACCAGACTAATTTACGTTACGTCATGAGTATCTCGATGATCTTTGTTCCAAGTTAAATGGATCTATTTAATTGGAGTTAACCAAGTCTGGCACAAGGATATAAGTGGTGGGTGTCCAGTGTGAAGATCGAACTCTGTACAATAGTCATGTTCTTCAGGTGTAGTATTTGCTTACCATTGCTCCAAGGCGGGTATTATTAGCATAATTATAATTTTTTTTATTAATATGCGAGTGAGAGGGGAAGAGTGAATGAGTCAGGTAATGGTGATGAGAGAGAGAGAGATAGGAAAATGCAGAAAAGAGGCAACTAGAGAGAGTGGGGAGAGAGAGAGAGTGAGAGAAAGTGGGAGCAGCTGCTTGATATAAATACTAACTGCCTTTCATAGTAGCAACCTCGCCGCGAGAAACAACTATTTAAGGAATAAATTCAAAGGTAGTACGACGACATGAATGTCAGTTGGATGAATGACCCACGTCCTCGTATTTGTCTACAGTGGCCGACACGAATGAAATCCAAAGCGAATACCGAATTTTCACAGCTTATTTGCTCAACAAATAACTATATTTACAAACGGAATAACGGCTTCGTTAGTAAACGCGTCTGTCCGCTGAACACGTAGGTAAGAAAGAAACGTGGCCTGGGATCAATGCAGGTAGGATTTTGAAATTGTTTATATGTTTGTCGGAAGAAAAGTTTTGAGAAGATAAGTGAGTTATGATAAGTCATAATTTCGAGGGGAAATATTGACTAAGCTATCTTAGTCTAAGATAGATAAAAGTTTCGTATATAATTGGTAATATTTTTTTTATTTTTATTTTTTTACTTAAATAGGTAATTTTTTGTTTTAGTTATTTAATTTAAATATAAAACTATATTAAGTTGCTATTTTTACTGGAGAAAAGTCATGATAAATAAATCGTTAGTGCTTTTGTAGGAAATTCAGTCGTTCATGGTTTGTTTTTTTTGTTTTTTTTTTTGTTGTTTTTTTTATTAAAAATGCGAACATCTGAATTCTAAACAATAATAAAATAAATAAATAAAAAAAATATGGGTACGTCTATTTATACGATTTCCATTGTTCGGGCTATTGTCCTCATCATTGCTGCCATATTTACGACACTTCAGGTGATAATCTTCGAACCGAACCTGTTTGTGTTCATTTCATCTTACAATTCTTCGGGTAAAGACACTGGATTTTACTCCTACCAACAATTTTATCCGCCCCTACAACAGCCGAAACGTCGTGATTATAACAATAAAGATAAGGACAACAGTCCGAACAATGTAAATAGTGTATAGTTACAATACCTTATATGGACAGATTATTATATATGAATTCAAAATTCATAAAATAGTTAAAATATTGTTTGGTTGAATTAAATTGCATGTGTAGTTGGTATACAGAAAATCTGTAGTTGACAAAAAAAAAAAAAAAAAAAAATTTAAATAATTGATCTACAAGTTAAAAATATTTTAAAATGTTTTCGATTCTTTCATTAAACCAGGGGATAGACAACAGCTGATATGAGTTATCTCCCCTAAACATAGAAAGCAGAAAGATAACAATCTATCCCGTTGATTTAATAAAGTGTTCAATTCCAAACTCTGAGGGGTCATAGTTAACAAGTACGATAGACACCTGAAGAAAAACAGGAGGGTACACCAATCGAAACGTTGTATGCATAACAACCAAGATGAAGATACTAGTTTAAATAGAACGGTGTATAAAAACAACATTTAATATCTGTCTATATCTCCGAGATGATGTATCATGATTACTTACATTATTTACATTATTCGGACTGTTATCCTCATCTTCATTGCCATATTCACAACGTTTCGGTCGTTGTACGCTCCGGTCTTCTTCAGGTGATTGGAATTTCGAACCGAACCTTTTATTTCGTCCACCGGGGAAGATTGTTCTTGTTCCACGCGCCATGCCTCCGGATGTCTCAGTTATTTCCCTTTCTATGTCTTTTTGGTTCACCTGGTATTAAACTCACAACTCTTTGGGTCTAGTCACTGGATCTAGACAACGCCTTTATACACTGGGTCATGATAACAGTCCGAATAATGTAAATAATTTAAATAATCATCATTTAGTCCACTAAAATGTTATTCATAACAAGCCTTTAAATTACTTTTAGTTTTCACGTTTATCGTTTAAGAATATTTCTAAAGAATTAATGAATTTTATTTTTTTTTAATCTAACATTTTTTAATTACTTCAAACATTACCTTTAACAGATACCCGAATTTAAGTAGACGCTCTGTTTATTTTAAACAATATTATATTTCGTCTACCAGCATGTACAACGGAGAAAACTTATTAAAGAAAATTCGCCCCCATAGCAAGAATCGAACCTGCGTCCTCTTTTGCAAGAGTAATCATCGCCTTGTCCGGCGTATTTTAAACGCTCGTCCTCGAAGGCCTTCGCAATGAAGCAAGGTTCGATTTGTCTTCAAAGGACACTCACTCGGTCAGATTTTCTCAAAATAGCATATCTTCTTAGGTTCATATCCGAAACACAAAGCAATTTGTAAAATATTCCTGGATTGTATTTTTTAATCCAAAACTTTTTTTTATTACTTTAGACGTTATTTTTGGTGAGTACCCGTGTTTGAGTAGACGTTCCGTTTATTTTAAACAGTACGCAGGCCAGCAGCTGAAATAAATACTGTTTAAAATATACAAAGTATCTACTCAAATACGGGTTCCACTAAAAATAATATTTGAGATAATATATATATATATATATATATATATATATATATATATATAGGTAGGAATCCGTTGGTGTATAATCCAAGTGAATCCTATTAACACAGTATTAAATATTCAAACTGATTCACACATAGATTTCATTCTTTTTATTTTTTTTATTTTAAAATAAACAGAGCAATATATTTCATGCAATCAGAATTAAGATACGATTATGTAACAATATCAAATAATGATTTCCTAATTTCGATTGTATGATATCTATATATATATATATATATATATATATATAATATATATATATATATATATATATATATATATATATATATATATATATCCACATTAGAGAAAGAACAGATGGAGTAAAAATCCCGTGTTACGTAGCATTTACTTTTTAAAAAATGCTCAATACAAAGTATAGCAATATATTATTTTATTTTTATTATAAGAGTATAAATTAGGTTGGTGCAAAAATAATGACGTAATAATGTCGTTTTGGGGCGTATTTTTTAACGTCAAAAAACGACATTATTACGTCATTATTTTTGCACCAACCTAATAATAAAAACATATTGAAATCTCTACACAAAAGCTTTTATGTTTCAATATTATACTCGCCTGAAGTAGAATCAGTATTGAACCATGAAAACTTTTGTGTAGCGATTTCAAAATGTTTTTATTATAATCTTTTATAATATATATTAAATTAATTTAAATTGAAAAACAGACAACCTTAAGATATATATATATATATATATATATATATATATATATATATATATATATATATAAGACATCACTAACACACAAAAAAGAGAATGTCTAATATCGAGAATATTTAACATCAAAAAACATCAGAAAAATTAATTTCTTTTTATAATATGTGGAAATATCCACTCTTTGCCTGATGAAGGTCGCGAGATTGGAAACCAGTGTAGCAAAATTATGGAAAATAAAGCATTATATATTTTTTTTTTAAATCCACATTACAACCAAAAACGTTTGCGGTTTCCCTCTTCTTTTTATTATACACACTTTTCTCTCGTTGTAAATACTATAACCTCTTCCCTTTATATATATATATATAGAGAGAGAGAGAGAATATCGTATGACATAGATATATACATAACATTATAGATCATATATAGTATGTATATATACTATATAAAATACATATATGAAAATCTATTTTTATTTTATTAGGTACATTAAATTTGGCTACATCACGTTGAATCAACGGCTCTCGTACGAACACTGAAGTTAAGCAACGTCGAGCTTAGTCAGTACTTAGATGGGTGATCATTTCGTAATACCAGTTACTTTAAGCTTGGATGTGCAGATGGTGTAATGGATAATGGCTCGGAATTGTCAATTGGAGAGCCGAGTTCCAATTCCCGTTGGGTTCGTTATATTCACTTATGCGCATCTACCATCGGTAAAGGCATGAATCCGCCTCTTCTCCCTCCAGCTATGGGTTAATTAGTAAGACTTGTTTCACTAATCCATAATTATCTTTAAAAAGAAAATACAGAGTGACCCCAAAAAACGGGAATTTTTTAAGTTAATATTGCCTGACATGAGCAAGTGGCAACACTGCGAGACAGTGGCCTTGAGCAAGTAAATATTTTGCCATTTCGAATTCAAGAGGAAATTCATAGTATCCCAGCTGAGATATTGCTACAGTCAATGAGGAATCTCAACAGCAGATTTCAAGAATGCATTCGTACAGGAGGACGCCATCTACAGGATGTAATTTAAAAAAAAAATGAAAATTCTATCATTGTTTCTTAAATGGCATGTTTTAAGGTTTCAATGACTATGAATAAAATATTTTTTTCTTCCATCACATTGGATTTATCGGATTGTTAAAAAGTTCTCGTTTTTTGGGGGTCACCCTATACTAAAAATCTGAAAGTGTTGTATGCCTTTAAATAACCTGCAAATGGATGATAAGCCGTAGAAAACGAACAGATCAATAAAATAAAGTATTATTCATTTTATTAAAAAAAATTATGTTAACAATGTAAAATCTCGTGTGGTGTATAGAGCTCCTTCTTCGTCACTTAACAAATAAGTGTTTTTTTTTATGGAGTGGATTTACGAGACCTACTATGCAATTGGTTTAGAAACCAGGGCTGTCCTTCTCTAAGACCAAAGACCACTGACCCGCGGGTCATAAACTGACCCATCATCGATTTTTTAGTGACAGGCGAGGAGTCAGTGAAATGACGTCATGAAATATGGATCTCCATGGACTATATTAGAATCAACCAACAGTAAATAGCCCTGGTATCGACATTACTGCTGAATGTGTTGAGCTAAAGACACCGAATATAAACCTTGAATTAAGACATTAGCAACTTAAATGCAGCAACAAGTTTCTCATTAAAAAATATCGGTAATTATATTAGTGACCCATTTATGCCTATAAAAAATTTAAAAGAATAATGATCCAGTTCGCCACCTCTACCCTCGACTGATTGTCAACACCCATGCGGTGTTTAAAGAAATTTATTACCACGGAGGTGACTTTGTACATAGGGAATACAGAATGCATTGCTAGTAACGCTTACATTGTAGGGAGCAGGGAGGGAATCATATCTTTCCGGTGGTATTTGTGTGAAATTTGAATTCGGCCAGCCAATCCTAGCTTTAACGCCGCTAACCTATTTCGCTTTATTTGTTACTAGCAGTAGAGCCCGGCGTTGCCCGGGGATGTAACAGTAAGAGATAGATCAAGTATCGACCATCATAAAGACTGAAAAATAAAATCGACAAAGATTATTGTTTAAGGTTGACGGATACGCATGTCTTAATTAGTTTTTTTTTTGTTTTGTTTTTTCTTGTTTTTTTTTTTTTTACGAATTGGTCAAACCCAAACTCAAACAAAAACATTGTTTTCAATCGTTAAGAGTCTACCGATTGAATAGAATTTTATTATAAACAATTGTCTTGTAAATGGAATTTTTAAAGCATTCTGAATGTAAAAATAAAGAAAAAAGTGTGCAAGACAATAAGAAAACATACCTGCCAAAAAAAAAGTGAAGTTTTGTTGAAATCGGTTGAAGAATGTAGGAAATCCGATCCCATATATAAACGAACACACACACACACACACACACACACACACACACACACACATACACAAACAAGCAACCTGGGTTTTATAATAAGTATAACACGAGCCGGGTTCAAACTATGGTCCTTAGGCCCTATAGAGGAATTGATAGCACTTGTACTAGTATATGGAATGTTTCTAGTAGGGTGATCTTCTGGGAAAATTGTATGTTGATGTTACCTAGGACACTCTTAGAAAAATTTTCCATTCCTTTTCTCACGAGGCCCTGAGCTCCGATAACTATTGGTAGAGTCTCAGTCTTCATTCCCCCACATCCTGTTAATAACGATCTCCTTGTATTTTTATGGAGGTGTTTCTCACAGAAGGTACTGCTATATCAATAAGTATACACTTCCTGAATTTCTTGTCTTTTATAATCATATCAGGTTTGTTGGCATTTATTTCATTATCAGTTTGACTTAGCATGTCCCAGAGGATAGTTACATCGTTATTTTGTTTAAATGTGTCTGATTGGTGGTCATACCATCTCTCAGTAGTTTCGATTTTGTGCTCCTTGCAGATCTTCCAGTGCACATATGTCGCTACCTTGTTATGTTTGTGGGTGTATTATATTTTATATTTCTTTATTATTATTATTATTATTATTATTATTATTATTATTATTATTATTATTATTTCCTTTGATTTCTGGTGTATACTCAATTCTTTCCGGGTCCCAACCAGAGACATAAGATCAGATATGGCATCATGACATTTTCCGCTGTGCATTTAAAAAAATAAATCTAAATAAATAAAAAATAAAAATTACATATTTTACACAAATAACGCCCTTCGTAAAGTGTGGGCTGTACTCGTGAGAAACAATTTTTTGGGCTACTAGGAATCCCTTCAATAAGTTTACTGGAATCTTTTTCAATCAATCCGATGTCTCTGACTACAACTGGAATTATGGATGTCCTCATGTGCCACATTTTTGAGATTTCGAATTAAAAGTCCCTATATTTTGATAGTTTTTTTGAAGATCGTCAAAAATACATTACAATCTGTAGGAACTATCATATCAATAAAAAAGCATATTTTGTCCTTGCGGTCTCTAATCACGATGTTAGGGCAATTAGCTTTGATTGTTCTGTCTGTGTGTATTTTAAAGTCCCATAAAATCCTATAAAGTCCTATCTCCCTAAGCGGGTCTGGGTAATGATCATACACATTTCTTTCAGTTTCCTTTCCGTAAGCGTTGCAGATTTTCCAATGCAAATGTTGGCCCACTCTATCATGCCGGGTTTTACATTCAGTGAGCGCAAATACCGTGCAACCTGATACAAGATGGTCAATTGTTTCTGGATATTTATCACAGAATCTGCATTTTGGGATAACATAGTATTGCAGTATATGTGCTTGGTAATTTCTAGTTAGTTATTTCAAGTATTGGTCCTGTGCACTAAGAATAAAACTTTCGGCTTCAGCTTTTAACCCTGCACTACGTACCCACTGATGGGTACGGGGTTTGTCTACATCAGCTTGTTTGGTACGGACGGTTTATCTTGCTATCTTTTCTGTATCTGGTCGGTTGCATTTGCTTTGCTTTCTTTTAAATGTATTTTGCAGCGGCAGTTGGTGTATTATACTTTGCTTGCACTTCATCATCCATTTGAAACTCCATTTTGAACTTGTTGGCTTGTATTTATTAGGTTGGTGCAAAAATAAGGTCGTTTTTTGTCGTTAAAAAATACGTCAAAAACCTAATATCATTGAATATATTTGCTTAATACTTTCATGTTCTTTGACTCACATCATCATCAAGTCTTCGGTGGTTTCCAGGTATCTTTGAAGGCCAATTGTTGTACGTTTGTAAGACAGTTCTAGTTGAACTAATCCTCTACCTCTTTCGGATCTGGGCATATACAGAAAATCAACATCAGCTTTGAGATGATGCATGCGGTGTCAAGCGTCCATTCGCTTTATGTCAGCTATTGTCCAGTAAAGCATATTGGAATTGTGTTGCACCACAGGGACACCCAAGGTATTTATGGCTAATATTCTGTTTTGTGAATTCAGCTCGGTATTCAGTACCAGACGTACACGTCTGTATTACTCATTCATTTGGGTATGCTGTATTTCATCCCCTTCATTTGGGTATGCTATATTCCATCCCCTTCATTTGCGTATGCTGTATTCCATCTCCTTCCGAGGTACCGATAAGCTTCTTCTTGTTCCGGTTCCATACCCTCTTGACAAAATATCGATCTATTAAGTGTGTTTCTGTGATTCTTCCTTTATTGAATGTTACTTTTGCACATTTATCTAATTCGAAATCCATACTTATATCATCACTGAAACATTTTACAGTATTGAGAAGACCTTTCAACTCATTGTCGTCTTTTGGCAAAGCTTTTGAAACCATCCTTGTAGATGAGGTGATTGAATACTTTCTTGTTTACTATGTATCCATAACTATTATTATTTTGTTCATGCGTAAGTGGGGGGGGGATTAAGGACTGACAAAACAGAAGGGGTAACAGGGAGTTTCCTTGAAAGATAACTCGTCGGATATTCAGGCAGTTGGAGGTGGCAGTGTGATTTAGGTATAATGTGGTTTTCAAGGAAATTTTCTACTACGGAGAAAACTATGTACATTTCCAAAGTCTTAAGGACCCAAGAGTGTGGCACACTATCAAAGGCTTTACGGTAATCTATCTGTGCTGAGATTCCAACACCTTTCCTTCAATTTTCCTGTATCATTATTTTTATCAGTAGTCGATCTTTGCAACCATATTAACTTCTCCAGCATCACTTCTGTCCCAGTGGAAGAATGTCACTTGCTTCGAGAAAAGAGTAAATACCCTTTGTCAGGACAGACGTAATCAATTAATACGTGGTTCGCCTATAATTTTGGGGATCATTTGTATAATCCATTTTTGGCAGGCGATGTGTAATACCTTCAGTAATCCATTTTGAGACTTCATTGGAATTATTAATAAGTATTGATATTATATTGTTTTATTGATTAATGACAGATGATAGATCCAAATCTTCGGTACCTTATTTCCTGGGGATTTACATGCTTGGGATTTCTTTAGAGCTTGCCTAATATTATTTCTGGTTTCCATTATTGCAGTGGTGTTTCCGACATTTGTTCTTCTTTTGGATCTTTTCTGCAGTGGGGTTATATTCCTTTGAGCTGCTCCATATATTGTCCCAAAACTTCTACACTTTTGCAAAAGATGGTAGCTTTTTGACATGTATAACTACTTTTCCAAATTCCCTGTAAAATTTCCTAAGTTCTGTTTGGACTATTTTATTTTGGCGATAGAACCTACAAAGCTTTTCGTATCGTCTTGTTCTCTGTGCATTTAACTGCAGTTTCTGTTTTAGCGTTTCATTCATTGCTGGCTTTTCACTTAGTATTTTAATTTCATATTTCCGCTTGATCTTTCTGCATTTGCGTGTTGAAACATCTCGGTTTTCTTGTGATCTCATCTAAGATCGATATCTCACATCTGATTTCCTTTATTTCTCGCGTCAATTTGGCTTTCCAAGCTGGATCTTTTAATCTGTTGTTTGATCTTTTCATTGTCTTCATCCCAAGCTTCCCAGTAATTGCTAAAGCTGTTGCATATAAGACGTTGTTAACTTCTGTGATATTTCGCAGTGGTTTATCCGTTAACATTGTCTGCGGCGTTGTATATTTGCACAATGTGCTTATTGGACTTTGTCATATG
>OZ010604.1:13349533-13354533 GCA_963932145.1 Acanthosepion lycidas | reverse complement strand
ACCAAGGGTTTCGTTTACCCAATTTCACTCACAAGACTTAGATCAACCTGTGGTATATTTTTCAGGCACTTTCAAAAGTCTTGAAAAAACTTGTCAATCATGCTGGGATTGACCTCTTCAGTCCGATAACGTCAGGAAGCCTCCTTCGCGACAAATCGACAATGGTGAGATTCGAACCCGGGTCTCATGGTCAGAAAGCAAGCGTTCTAACCACTCGGCCACTTTCGCCGGCTTATTCAATTTTATTTTTAAACTTTTGTATACCCAATGATTTGTCTATCGCAGTGATTCCTAAACAATGTGGTGCCAAAAGAGGATAGCCTTTTATGCGGAATGATTGAAAGACAATCAAAAATTTAGAAACAGTTTTAAAATAACATACGCTAAAAATAAATATAATTTCGAACTTAAAAATATTATAATAGATTTCTTGTAATTGCATGAATGAGTCCCAGTAGGTTTTTTTTTTTTTTTTTTTTAATATACGCTCTTTAGCGCTAGAGTCAGTGATGTTCTGATTTGGATCATTGGGCAGTTTCGGGTCTTTCAAACATCATACTGACCTCACCAAGTCGACCCCATCAGAGCTGATCAGACTGGGATACGCCATCTAAAAAATGCTTGTAGACACTGACTTCTATAAACATACTCCGTTATCACACATTTGATTGGAGGTTGACCAACAGCCAATCACAACGTTGCGAACTCTATTTAAACTGTTTCTTTACGGGTATTTTTTTCTTTTTTTAATTTTTGAGTGGACACCCTTTCATCGGATGCCTAGAAGGTAATTATGTTTTCCGTTTTTACTCACTTCCCATCACGCTTCATTTCACCAGCTAATGATTACTATTTACAGAGATAATAAGAAAAATTCGGCTATAAAAAGAAAACTAAAAAAACTCGTTTATATACGATTAAAATGAATAAACAAATTACAGCGAATTAAACCGAGAGTGCGAATAAATGTCATAATTAAACTTTTAAAACATGTTGACGAGTAAAAAAAAGACAAAAAAGAAATCCTTTAATCTATCGATTATAAAATTAAATTTATGTTTTTAGATCGTTAGAAATAAAAACGAAACGGGAAGAGGGGTAAAAAGAAATAATATTGTTGAAAAAGTCGTGATTAATCATGCTTTGCATAAAGTCAAATAGTTGGGGAGAGAGAAAAAGAAAAACGAAAAATACGGTAAAACGGAAGTCAAAGCTCAGGAGATTTCTTCAGTAATAAAGAACGAAAATGGGGGAAAGACTATCGAAAATAGAGCTCTTTTGAACGTCACGATGTTATGCAATTATTCTAGATGCTAGGGAATCGGGATAATAGTGGTTATGCAAAATAATTCTTCAACAAACAATAAATAGTTATAAATAATTATTGACCGATTTTATCATCATGATATTTTTGCATTATATCAAATATTAAGAACATAGTAACTAAAGTCTGCAAATTGGAGGAAAGAGTTATCAATGAAAATTTTCTGATTTCGAATTCGCAGTTATCTCCCTTTTAAACCTTTCTCTTTTTTTTATTTTTAAATGTACTTTTTATCACATACAATTTAGTGAGGTGCGAGCAAATTTTCATTCCGAAAATGTGGCCCATAGGAAAAATTTGGGGGAACCATTGGTCTATCGACTTCTTTTCACAATCTTTTTCTTTGTTTTTCCTCTTAGACGTAGAGAGAAATAGGACGTAAGTACCGTACAGACGAAGCCAACAACGATGCAAATATCACGGGCCAAAGGGAGCTTGTTTGCAATGAAAGTTAACAAGCGAATTTTATGTAGTCAAAGGCATGGTTTAGTGTGTTTGAACAACAGATCAGTTTTACTCGTGGCCTTATGAAGACAAAGGACATAACCTGCTCGCCTGATTTAAGTATACGATTAGTTGGTTTCCGACATTTTACCAGCATAAAAAACGTATAAAATTATCAGCTAACCACAAGAAGAATAGTCAAACGAAAATTATTTTAAGACATAAAATGAATGTATAAACATAAAAATGTCTTAAAATTATTGTCGGATTTTGTCCATCACGTCATTCGTTTACATTTGGATACGCCATGAGCAGATATGAATGTACATGAGAGAATCATGGAAGATTGTAGTTTAAAGACAGTAAAATCGACCTTGCTAACCGAACGCTCCTCTGTCGCCAAATCGGTTAAAGGCACGTCAAGCTAAATGGAAATTTCTCGGACATTCAGGCCGGTAAATGTTTAATACTGTTTATTAAAACATTTTAAACAAAGCATTTACTTAAATATTTGTATCTATAAAAAGAATGTATAAACATAAAAATATCTTAATACATACATATATATATATAAAGTGAACATTGAATTCAACACGTAGAGGTGACAGGCTGCTTCAGGAACACTCGTGACCTAACGATTGCGTCTAGCATGAAACACCCTGTCGCCTCGAAGTGTTGACTTCAATGTTCACTTTTATATTTACACACGCTCTATCCCTGATATTGAGCACTTTATTCCATAAATATAGCACATCTTAAGACTATATTTCTTCATATATATATATATATATATATGTGTGTGTGTGTGTGTGTGTGTGTGTATGTATGTTAGCTGGTTTTAATCCCACCCCGCCTTTCGGGAATCTCAGTACCATATGACCTCACCTACATAATTCTCTATGAGCGGCCTGAACTACGTAACTGTTTATATCGTACGTCTGTTTGTCTAAATGCCGAGACATCCTGTCGTATCTGTGTTAGGTAAGAGGCGCGATGGCGGCAGGGTTAGCCATTGAAATCACTCCTCAAATCTGTAACGCTGAAAAAACAAAGACAAGCAGTTAGGAGAAAAGAAAAGCAAAGAGAAAAATAACGAGATTATTTCTTTAGATTAAAAACAAGATTTTTCAAACACTCAAAAAACGTCATAGCCTAACATTTATACTTCTTTTCCTATCACAGTATTGATGTGGGTTTCTTTTCTAACCTTTTGTTTGTACACTATTTACATTATTCGGACTATTATCCTCATCTTTGTTTCCATATTTATTACAACGTTTCGGCCTTTCAGTATCTGTCTATATTACTGAGATGAGGTATTATGTACACTATTTACATTATTCAGACTATTGTCCTCATCTTTGTCGCCATAATTATTAGAACGTTTCGGCCTTTCACTATCTGTCTATATTTCTGAGATGAGGTATTATGTACACTATTTACATTATTCAGACTATTGTCCTCATCTTTGTCGCCATATTTATTACAACGTTTCGGCCTTTCAGTATCTGTCTATATTTCTGAGATGAGGTATTATGTACACTATTTACATTATTCGGACTATTATCCTCATCTTTGTTTCCATATTTATTACAACGTTTCGGCCTTTCAGTATCTGTCTATATTTCTGAGATAAGGTATTATGTACACTATTTACATTATTCAGACTATTTTCCTCATCTTTGTCGCCATATTTATTACAACGTTTCGGCCTTTCAGTATCTGTCTATATTTCAGAGATGAGGTAGTATCTACACTATTTACATTATTCAGACTATTGTCCTCATCTTTGTCGCCATATTTATTACAATGTTTCGGCCTTTCAGTATCTGTCTATATTTCTGAGATGAGGTAGTATGTACACTATTAACATTATTCAGACTATTGTCCTCATCTTTGTCGCCATATTTATTACAACGTTTCGGCTCTTCAATATCTGTCTATATTTCTGAGATGACGTAGTATGTACACTATTTACATTTTTAACCATGCCATGTCTCATGGATGTCTGTTATCAGTTATCTGTTAATTCATGCCTTGGTAGATTTAAGCAACGTTTTATGCTATCATGTAGGCGTTGAATTCTTTCTATCCTACAGAGTCTCTTTCCCACAAACGAAAATCCGCTGCACTATCATTATCTTCATCGAAAATATTCTGATGTGATACGTTCCCTAATTTAACCAGTTCAGGCCTTCACAGCTAAAACCCGCCGTGCCACTTATACAGCGGCGAAACATCGCCATTCCCTTCGTATTCCATTAATAAGAAGACTTCGGTAGGCTTCTTCCAAAGAACCGTTACTTTGTTGGACAGACTCCCAAGAGGATGCTTCCCCGAATATTACAATCTTAACCTCTTCAAATTTAGGGTAATCCGTTACCTTTCCCACATATCCTCAGAATCTAGACTTACTTCCTCGTCGTAGATCCATGTAACATTATTTAGTAACCCTCTAACTTGAGTGGTTCTTGGGCCTTGTATTAGGAGAATATTTAGTTAAAAGAAAGAAGGTTGAGATATATAGACTTGAGTTGTTAGAGCATTACTATTGCGACCATGAGATCCGGGTACGAATTTCACGATGTTCAATTTAACAGGAAGGTGACTTTTTTTTTATTGATTGATTTGTTTTTACGACTTATCAACCCTTTGCAGCTTACTTAAAGCCAGAATTTTTTTTTAGATTGTAAGAATGTTTTGGAGATAATAATGATTTACTGATACAAGTCCTACTAATTAACCCATAGCTGAGGGAGAAGAGGTGGATTCATACCTCCCCCAAGTGTTTTTGCGCGTAAGGGAATATAACAAACCCAACGGGAATTGGAACTCGGCACCCCGATTTTCAATTCGGCGGCATTATCCATTACACTACTCGTATATCAAAACCTACAGTCCTTGGTATTCTCAAGCAGTCACCCATCTAGGTACTGAGAAGGCTCGACGTTGCTTAACTTCGGTGATCGTACGAAAATAATATCTGTCTAGGGGAGACGATACTTGCGTTGAGTGTCTGAAAATATACCACTGGATTATCTAAATTGGATTGGTTAAAACAGTTCAGAAGCTGTCGATGGTTGCCCTAGCACGAAGTCGCAAGTCATCGTGACCGAGGGTTTGAGCGTGCTGGCCTTGTTCAACAGCTAATCATGCCATGTTCAGTGCTCTCTCCCAGAAACTCCGGTCTACTCACCACAGTTATTGTATACACTACTGTTTAGTTCTGTGG
>OZ010604.1:13239533-13344533 GCA_963932145.1 Acanthosepion lycidas | reverse complement strand
TTTTAAATTCATATATCTATATTTTTATGGGTTATATATATATATATATGGCTAATAGATATATTTTTAAATTCATATATCTATATTTTTATGGGTTATATATATATATATATGGCTAATAGATATATTTTTAAATTCATATATCTATATTTTTATGGGTTATATATATATATATATGGCTAATAGATATATTTTTAAATTCATATATCTATATTTTTATGGGTTATATATATATATATATGGCTAATAGATATATTTTTAAATTCATATATCTATATTTTTATGGGTTATATATATATATATATGGCTAATAGATATATTTTTAAATTCATATATCTATATTTTTATGGGTTATATATATATATATATGGCTAATAGATATATTTTTAAATTCATATATCTATATTTTTATGGGTTATATATATATATATATGGCTAATAGATATATTTTTAAATTCATATATCTATATTTTTATGGGTTATATATATATATATATGGCTAATAGATATATTTTTAAATTCATATATCTATATTTTTATGGGTTATATATATATATATATGGCTAATAGATATATTTTTAAATTCATATATCTATATTTTTATGGGTTATATATATATATATATGGCTAATAGATATATTTTTAAATTCATATATCTATATTTTTATGGGTTATATATATATATATATGGCTAATAGATATATTTTTAAATTCATATATCTATATTTTTATGGGTTATATATATATATATATGGCTAATATATATATTTTTAAATTCATATATCTATATTTTTATGGGTTATATATATATATATATGGCTAATATATATATTTTTAAATTCATATATCTATATTTTTATGGGTTATATATATATATATATGGCTAATATATATATTTTTAAATTCATATATCTATATTTTTATGGGTTATATATATATATATATGGCTAATATATATATTTTTAAATTCATATATCTATATTTTTATGGGTTATATATATATATATATGGCTAATATATATATTTTTAAATTCATATATCTATATTTTTATGGGTTATATATATATATATATGGCTAATATATATATTTTTAAATTCATATATCTATATTTTTATGGGTTATATATATATATATATGGCTAATATATATATTTTTAAATTCATATATCTATATTTTTATGGGTTATATATATATATATATGGCTAATATATATATTTTTAAATTCATATATCTATATTTTTATGGGTTATATATATATATATATGGCTAATATATATATTTTTAAATTCATATATCTATATTTTTATGGGTTATATATATATATATATGGCTAATATATATATTTTTAAATTCATATATCTATATTTTTATGGGTTATATATATATATATATGGCTAATATATATATTTTTAAATTCATATATCTATATTTTTATGGGTTATATATATATATATATGGCTAATATATATATTTTTAAATTCATATATCTATATTTTTATGGGTTATATATATATATATATGGCTAATATATATATTTTTAAATTCATATATCTATATTTTTATGGGTTATATATATATATATATGGCTAATATATATATTTTTAAATTCATATATCTATATTTTTATGGGTTATATATATATATATATGGCTAATATATATATTTTTAAATTCATATATCTATATTTTTATGGGTTATATATATATATATATGGCTAATATATATATTTTTAAATTCATATATCTATATTTTTATGGGTTATATATATATATATATGGCTAATATATATATTTTTAAATTCATATATCTATATTTTTATGGGTTATATATATATATATATGGCTAATATATATATTTTTAAATTCATATATCTATATTTTTATGGGTTATATATATATATATATATGGCTAATATATATATTTTTAAATTCATATATCTATATTTTTATGGGTTATATATATATATATATGGCTAATATATATATTTTTAAATTCATATATCTATATTTTTATGGGTTATATATATATATATATGGCTAATATATATATTTTTAAATTCATATATCTATATTTTTATGGGTTATATATATATATATATGGCTAATATATATATTTTTAAATTCATATATCTATATTTTTATGGGTTATATATATATATATATGGCTAATATATATATTTTTAAATTCATATATCTATATTTTTATGGGTTATATATATATATATATGGCTAATATATATATTTTTAAATTCATATATCTATATTTTTATGGGTTATATATATATATATATGGCTAATATATATATTTTTAAATTCATATATCTATATTTTTATGGGTTATATATATATATATATGGCTAATATATATATTTTTAAATTCATATATCTATATTTTTATGGGTATATATATATATATATATGGCTAATATATATATTTTTAAATTCATATATCTATATTTTTATGGGTTATATATATATATATATATGGCTAATATATATATTTTTAAATTCATATATCTATATTTTTATGGGTTATATATATATATATATGGCTAATATATATATTTTTAAATTCATATATCTATATTTTTATGGGTTATATATATATATATATGGCTAATATATATATTTTTAAATTCATATATCTATATTTTTATGGGTTATATATATATATATATATGGCTAATATATATATTTTTAAATTCATATATCTATATTTTTATGGGTTATATATATATATATATATGGCTAATATATATATTTTTAAATTCATATATCTATATTTTTATGGGTTATATATATATATATATGGCTAATATATATATTTTTAAATTCATATATCTATATTTTTATGGGTTATATATATATATATATGGCTAATATATATATTTTTAAATTCATATATCTATATTTTTATGGGTTATATATATATATATATATATATATTTTTAAATTCATATATCTATATTTTTATGGGTTATATATATATATATATATATGGCTAATATATATATTTTTAAATTCATATATCTATATTTTTATGGGTTATATATATATATATATATGGCTAATATATATATTTTTAAATTCATATATCTATATTTTTATGGGTTATATATATGGCTAATATATATATTTTTAAATTCATATATCTATATTTTTATGGGTTATATATATATATATATATATGGCTAATATATATATTTTTAAATTCATATATCTATATTTTTATGGGTTATATATATATATATATATGGGTTATATATATATTTTTAAATACATATATCTATATTTTTATGGGTTATATATATATATATATATATATGGGTAATATATATATTTTTAAATACATATATCTATATTTTTATGGGATATTTATATATATGTATATATATATATATATATATACATATGTCTAAAATGTTTGTTCATATTTCTCAAAGCATTTTTCTCTCTTTACAGGTCCATCCCAGATAAAGCGAATGGTCTGAAAATTGTTGTTCCCACCGATGGAAACGTAACAGTGGCTAAACATCTGTGCAAGTCCAATTCGTCAGTCTGGAACTTCGTTTCAAATACACCCCGACCCACTACGATAACGAAATGCCTGAATCATTGATGGAGCGATTTTCAGGCATTGCGGAAGCAACATTTTTCCGCATAAAGCGACAACCGCTTATCATTGGGTAACTAACAACGATCAAGTGGTAACTTGAAATGACAAATCGAAAAGAGTTGGAAGCGCCGGAGAACCGATGAGGGACTACAAAAAGATTCCTTTAAACAGAAAGATGGTTAATGAAGATTATAATCCCAATAGGAGGCTCTCCCTGGGAGATGAACCTCACTATTTTGAACTGGTATTTATTTAATGTATTTCCGTCATTTTTAGGATGATTTCTTGCTTCTTATTTTAATCAATGATACAAAAGATCCGTATATATAAATAGCCGAGAAAAAAAAACCCTTGTGGCCTGACGATTGCGTCTAGCATGAAACAACCTATCGCCTCTAAGTGTTGAATTCAAAGTTAACTTATATATATATATATATATATACACATTTATATATATATATATATATATATATATATATATATATATATATATATATCTTTTGTATCATTTAATATAAACATGCTCTATCTCTGATATTGAGTACTTTATCCCATAAATATAGCACAACTTAAAACCATATATATATATATATATATATATATATATATATATATAATGCACATCTCATGGAATACGACAGAAATGGTGTTTTTATTTAGTTTTTATACAATTTCTCAATCGACCTAATATTACTATTAAGTTTTGTTTTTTTTCGTTTTTATTAATAAGGCTTCCATTCTTGAAAATGGCTAAATGTATAGCCGAAAGCGCTCGGATAAAAAGAACATTCGGACAGTTTTTATATAATTTATCATCCGAAAAGAAAAAAAAATATTAGATCGCATGAGAAATTGTATAAAAAACTAAATAAAAGCACCTTGTCTGCTGTATTCAATGAAATGTGCATGAAAGAAGGATTGCTGCCTAAATACGCACACACACACACACACACATATATATATATATATATATATATATATATATATATATTGGCAGCAATTTTTCCTTTATACCTGGCCGCGTACTCAATTCCGGAAAATCCTTGTTGAAAACAAAACTATACTTAAACATGAAAACAATAAAAAAAAAAAATAAAAAAATTCTTGAAGCTATATACATAAAACTGTTGAAACCTAACGTGAACAAAATAAACTACGAAATCTCCACAAATATTCTTAAATGCCTATAATTGATAACAGAAGCCATTGGTTTATATTAACGGCTTCCCATACTTAATATTTCTTGAGGTCACTCACGCGTGGTCATGTGTGACGTCACGAGCTGCGACGCGATTTTCGCTTCCGCGTCTCGTATACACGAGTTTGTCATTGCTTTAAAATTTTTTCATGCAGCAAGGGCGGACTATCATTGTTGTTTCGTCCGTGTATTGTTTGATATATTGAAATTGTCATCTTTGATAATGGCTTATGTAAGCCGAAAGCTTAGATAGGATTAAAACATGTATCAATATGGTGTTTTCCTTTCGTCTTTCAACGATAATGTGATTAAGCTTATCAGACAATATGAAAGGAACTTACTTAAAAACAGACTTGTCTATATTATTTAATGAAGCATACATTAATATATAATATCAACTACGAGTAACGCCACTAAGTCCTTGAATGTTTATGAAGGAAAAAATTATATACGTATGATCAAAAAAAGAAGTTATTATGTTGGTGCAAAAATAATGACGTAATAATGTCGTTTTTTTAGGTGTTTTTTAACGTCAAAAAACGACATTATTACGTCATTATTTTTGCACCAACCTAATACTTCTTTTATACTGGAAAAAAAAAAACAGAACACTGCATGAACAGAAAAAAACAAACAGTTGAACCGTTTTAAATCCACAGTAACATATATGCATACTCAAAGATAACTTAACCCCCTGAAGATGGTCTCGGATGAGATTGAAAGTACTTGGAAATATATAAATTATTTGAAAGAAAATTTTGGTATTTTTCTTAATCAATTTTTTAAGGCTAGCAAGAAATTAATCCGTGAACTTGAAAGTATCACAATGAAAACTAATCGACATGATATGTCTAAATTATTTAATCAGCATGTTCTTCTGCTATGATTCAACCAAACGTCGTAATGCCAAACGGGTAGAGTGAATGAATGACGGGGGAAGGTTTCGGTGAAACTGGAAGCTTCCAGTCTTGAACCTGTGCGTTTCAATGGGGAGTTTCCTTCTCTACCATATATATATATATATATATATATAGTGTAAGGAAAGAAACTCTCTCTCTCTCTCTCTCTCTATATATATATATATATATATATATATATATATATATATATAGGCAGCATATTTTCATTCAAACAGGTTTAGTTAAATACTTTAGACATATCATGTCGATTTATTTTGGTTAGGATCCTTTCAAATTCACAGGTAAATTTCTTGGTAATCTTATATATAGAATTTTGGAATGAAACAGAACTAATTCTTTTGACTTAATTATATAATTAAATTTGCAGTTTTTAGCTTCGGTTTTTGAAACATGGTAATTGCTGTGTAGCGAAGAAACCATATTTTAAATCAGTTAATTTATAACATATATATAGGCAGATTCATATTTGATCTTTAACTCACACACACACAGACACACACATCTCCTTTCCTACTATATATATATATATATATATATATATATATATATGTCTGTGTGAGTTTAACGTCAAAAGCAGATCAAATATGAATCTGAATCCGACAGAATGATACAATAAAGAACAAAGTCTGTAAATATTATTAGACTGTAGGAATTTGTTTTTGAGATAATAATGATTTTCTGATACAAGTCTTACTAATTAACCCATAGCTGGAGGGAGAAGTGGTGGATTCATAACTTCCCCTCAGGATATATGAGTGTGGTGAGACGGGATATACCCTCTATGCCAATTGCACATGTACGTACATACACACAAAATATTTTTATATATGCATATTGTATATGCATCGTATGTATTAACATGCATTAACATTAACACTCTCACTGAGACCCACTAGAAAACAATTCAATGTTAATAACTCATTCTCGAATTGCCCCCTTATTTTGTTGGTATAGTAAGTCGAAGGGTACACATCTTACACATGCCCCACCAAACTATTACCATGCTCCAATATATTACCATGCCCTAAAATATTACCATGTCCCAAAATATTACCATGCCTCAAAATATTACCATATCCCACCAAAATATTACCATGCCCTAAAGTATTACCATGCCCCACCAAAATATTACCATGCTCCAAAATATTACCGTGCCCCAAAATATTACCATGCCACACCAAAATATTACCATGCCCGAAATTATTACTATGCTCCACCAAAATATTACCATGCCCCCAAATATTACCATCCTCCACCAAAATATTACTATGACCCAAAATATTACCATGCCCTAAAATATTACTATGCCCCACCAAAATATTACCATGCCCCAAATTATTACCATATCGCACAAAAATATAACCATACCCCCAAATATTACCATGCCCTAAAATATTACCATGCCCTACCAAAATATTACCATGCCACAAAATATTACCGTGCCCCAAAATATTACCATGCTCCGCAAAAATATTACCCTGCCCTAAAATATTACCATGTCCCACCAAAATATTACCATATCCCGCCAAAATATTACCATGCCCTAAAGTATTACCATGCCCCACCAAAATATTACCATACTCCAAAATATTACCGTGCCCCAAATTACCATGCCCCACCAAAATATTACCATGCCCAAAATTATTAGTATGCTCCACCAAAATATTACCATGCCCCAAGATATTACAATGCCCCAAAATATTACCATCCTCCACCAAAATATTACCATGACCCAAAATATTACTATGCCCTAAAATATTACTATGCCCCACCAAAATATTACCATGTCCCAAATTATTACCATATCGCACAAAAATATTACCATACCCCCAAATATTACCATGCCTCACCAAAATATTACCATGCCCTAAAATATTACCATGCCCTACCAAAATATTACCATATCCCACCAAAATATTACCATGCCCCAAAATATTACCATGCCCCACCAAAATATTACCGTGTCCCAAAATATTACCGTGTCCCAAAATATTACCATGCTCCACCAAAATATTACCATGCCCAAAAATATTACCATGCCCTAAAATATTTCCATGCCCTAAAATATTACCATGCCCCACCAAAATATTACCATATTCTACCAAAATATTACCATGCCACAAAATATTACCATATCCCACCAAAATATTACCATACCCCAAAATATTACCATACCCCATTGAATGGAATGAATTCTTTTTTCTTTTACTTGAAGGAGGTTGGTCTATACCACAAATTATTGCACTTAATAAATTCTTTGTAAGGACATAACTTGTAAGTGATAGAACCAACGACCCAAAGGATTGTTTACAAGCCATAGATTTAATTAAACCAATCTTGCCGACATTAAGCAACCAACAGAATTGATGTGCCGTTGGAATAGAACAATCAATCTATCAATATTTCTATCAAGATTAAATTTACCCGACAGTCTTGTGTCTATCAAGTGTGACACTGTTTCTAATTCTGTCATTAATGCTTGGTGATTCTTTACAGTAACTGGTTTTTAAAAAATATTTTCACGGCAGTAAATTGCTATGTGCAGAGAGGCCATTTATATAATTTAATGAAATAGTTAATGTATGACTAACAAAAACTCTAAAACGTCATGGTCTTGAAGGACAATGTTTTTTTTTATGGTGGGCAAATAGGTTAATATAAATGAATATCAAGTCTTTTTTTTATAAAAGATATATTTAATTGATTTCAAATTTAAAATGAATTTTGTCACCGTTTTAATATCGACGATGATTATGTATATCAGGCATGGGAAACATTTTCTGACCAGTGGGCCGCTTAATATATGGCTCATCATAAGTCGAGCTGCACTACTAAAAAGATCCAAGATAATTTGTCGTTGAAGCTGCCGCAGCCATTTTCACTACGGAAGAACATTCGCGTAAGCGTCTGCTTTAGAAATGGAGCAAAGTTGATTTTTTTTTTTTTCTTCATTGGAGAAAAATTTTTTGTATAATTAAATAAAATGAGGTTTTGGTTCAATATTAACACAAATTTCAGTGTGTTTAATTTCTAATTTATTCACTTAAAATAGAAAAAAGTTAAATAAAATTATATTTTCTTCTGCAGAAGAAAAAATAAATACTAAGAACATTTCTTGTTTCTAAAGCAAAAAATATTTACGCGTTTGATCTTCCTTAGTGAAAATCGCCAATCGTTTAAAATGGTTAAAACGTTACCTTCGACAAAAGCTTAAACATTCAAGAAACATTGCACTTAAGAATTGTATGTCGTTATGTGTGTGAGTGAACAAGTGAAAATAAAATAAAAGAAATTAAATTTTAAGAAATAGTATTTTCTTAATGAAATTAGATGTGCTATTGAGAGAGCCAAATGGACTACGTGTGGGCCGAGGGCCGCAGTTTGCCCATGACAGAAATATATGTTAGGCGGTTAGTAACTTCGTATTTTTCTTCTTTCTTTCATTTTCATTCTTTCTCGTCGTCTTTCTATTATCTTTTTCATCTTTATATTTATTAATTTTCTCTTTTCCTTCTTTTTTTTGTTTCTTTTTTTGTTTCTTTCTTTTCTTTTCTTTTCTTTCTGTCTTTTCTTTCGAATTTCCTTTTTTTTTTTTTTTTTTTCGTTCTTGGTCTTTTTCTTCCTTCATTTATTTACTTTTCCCCCTCATTGTGTTTCTTTTATCTTCTTCACGATTTTCTTTCTTTTTTTTTATATATTTCCTTCCTGTCGTTTCTTTCTCTTACATTTTTCTTTCTTTCTTTTCCTTACTTCTTCATTGACATTATTTTCTCTTTTTTTCTCTTTCACGCGTCTTTTATTTCTTCTTCCTTTTCTTTTTTCTTCCTTCCCCTCATTTCTTTCTTTCTTTCTTTCTTTCTTCCTCTCATTTCTTTCTTTCTTTCCTTTTTCTTTTTCTTTCTTTTATTTTTTTCTCTTTCATGCGTCTTTTATTTCTTCTTCCTTTTCTTTTTTTCTTCCTTCCTCTCATTTCTTTCTTTTTCTTACTTCTTCATTGACATTATTTTTTTTTCTCTTTCACGCGTCTTTTATTTCTTTTTCCTTTTCTTTTTCTTCATTCCTCTCATTTCTTTCTTTCTTTCTTTTTCTTTCTTTCTTTCTTTCTTTTATTTTTTTCTTTTTCATGCGTCTTTTATTTCTTCTTCCTTTTCTTTTTTTCTTCCTTCCTCTCATTTCTTTCTTTCTTTCTTTCTTTCTTTTCATTATTTCTTTCTTTTTATTTCCCTTTTCCATTTCTTTCTTTCTTTCTTTCTTTCTTTTACTTCTTCATTGACATTCTTTTATCTTTTTTCTATTTCTTTATTTGTTCTTCCCTTTCTTTTTTTCTTCCTTACTGAAATTTCTTTGGAGAATCTCTTTGGAAGAAAATGAAAGAAAGAAAAATAGCAAATAATTGTCGTTTTCTTTTTTCCTTCATTTTATTCCTTACTCATTGTCGTCCTTTTCTCTTATTTTCTTCTTTTTTTTTTCTCTTTTTTTTCTTCCCTTCCTGTCATTTCTTACAACTTTTCATTTTCCCTTTATTCTTTGTCCCTTTTTCTTCTTTCTTTCATTTTCTTCGTTCATTTTTTCTTTTATCTTTTCTATTTTTTTTTTTTTGAATTCTTCTTTCATTTCTGTTTTTCCTTCCTTCCTTCCTTCCTGCCTTCCTTCCTTCCTTCCTTATTGCTTTTTCCTTCGAATTTCATTTTGATTTTCATCTTTCTCTTTTTCTTCTTTCATTCATTTTCTTTCTTTTTCATTGTCTTTTATCTTCTTCTTTTTGTTTCTTTTTTTTCTTTCTGCTTGTTCTTTCGAATTTCCTTTTTTTGTTGTTCTTGGTCTTTTTCTTCCTTCATTTATTTACTCCCCACCCCATTATCTTTCTTTTATCTTCTTCACGATTTTCTTTTTTATTCTTTCTTTTTTATTATACTTCCTTCTTGTCATTTCTTTCTCTTATCCTTTTTCTTCTTTCTTTCTGTCTATCTTTTCTTACTTCTTCATTGACATTCTTTTATTTCCTTTTTTTTATTCCTTCCCTCCTTCCTGTCTTTTCTTTCAAATGTTCTTCTGCGTTATCTTTCTTTTATCTTCTTTTCTTTTTTACGCATCTAATTTTTTTTTCAATGGCCGTTAGTTGGAGACACTTTGTAAATCACAGATACAATAATAGTAACGCCTTCGAACAAATACTCGGTCAGACGTCGCTAATCCCCATATATATATATATATATATATATATACTAGCAGTAGAGCCAGGCGTTGCCCGGGGATGTAACAGTAAGAGATAGATCAAGTATCGACCATCATAAAGACTGAAAAATAAAATTGACAGAGATTATTGTTTAAGGTTGACGGACACGCATATCTTAATTAGTTTGTTTTTTTGTTTTTTACGAATTGGTCAAACCCAAACTCAAAAAAAAAAAAACATTGTTTTCAATCGTTATGAGTCTACCGATTGAATAGAGTTTTATTATAAACAATTGTCTTGTAAATGGAATTTTTCAAGCATTCTGAATGTAAAAATAAAGAAAAAAGTGTGCAAGACAATAAGAAACACTACCTGCCAAAAAAAAAATTAATTAAATTTTTCTGAAGTCGGTTGAAAAATGTAGGAAATTCGATCCCATATATAAACGAACACACACACGCACACACACACAAACCTGGGTTTTATAATAAGTATAACTCGATATGAGTTGCCCCCCTTTCATTCTCGCGACAGCGATGCCTCTTAATCGTGTTTTCAAATTGATTTCGTGCAAAAACAATTGTTTTTCCAATTTTGGGCGCTGTCAGAACCACCGCAAGGTAATTTTACGCAGTCTTGTGAAATTTTGAAATCGGTTGAAAAATGTAGGAAATCTGATCCAATATATAAACGAACAGACACACACACAACCTGGGTTTTATAATAAGTATGATTTATATATTACATTACCCGTCAGGTGATCAAATTATTTCAAGATGAGGTCGACTACGCTTGCTCTCTAGTGATCCATGTTCAAATCCAAGTGTCGGCAGCGACACTTTATTCCTATATGAATGACACTTCTTTTTTTCTTCCTTCCTGCTTGATATTTTATTCCAACTTCCTCTTTGCTTCTTTGCCGCTTTTTCTTATTTCCTTCTTTACATATTTTTTTTTACCTGCTCTCATAATCCTTGCATTCTTTCATTCAGGTAAAAACAAATGAGAACAATGAAACTTGGACTGAAAAATACTTACTCGGTCGAGCAGAGATCACATGTCGTTCAGAAAACAATGAACGTCTTGGAGAGGAACCGTATATACGAATAACGCAAGTGGCACCTTCAAATAGCAGCATCTTTGATGGTAAGTTCCATGGTAAACCTGTCTTGATATGTTTCACACTCCAATTTCTTGAGACGCAGACGTGTCATTCGTTGTCGAGCAGTAGAGGAAATTGTATGTGTTCATTTTATAGTGTTGGCGTAAAATGAGTGAAAGATTCTGAGCAACTACCCCAGGACTGGAGCGATGCAGTTCTCCTCCCCTTTTACAAAAAAAAAAGCGACCGTTGCGATTGTCGCAACTATAGAGGGATTAGTTTGATCGATGTCGACTCAAAAAATTTTCTCAATTATCGTACTGCGTCGTTTCTAGAATATCCGGGACTGCCGAACCCGTCCTAACCAAGCAGGTTTCCGGAGAGGCAGAGGGTGTATAGATCAAATTTTTCCCTCAGGCGAATTCTGGAACAACGATGGGCTTATCAGCAATCTACCGTCGTTTGCTTCATTGATTTCACCGCAGCATCCGACTCGGTTGATCGCAGAAGCCTCTGGGACATCATGCGTCATCATGGCTTCCCATCCAAGCTTCTCAACCTCATCAAGGCCTACTACGCTCACACTCGAACAAGAGTGAGGTGCTACAGGGAAGAATCCAATTCCTTTGTCGTCTGAACGGGCGTCCACCAAGGATGTGTGCTCTCCCCCATCCTGTTCAACTACATTATTGACTGGATCCTGGAGAATAGCATGGTTGGCCTCACGGGTGTCAGAGTTGGCCACGACTGCTCCATCACCGATCTCGATTATGCCGACGACGTTGCAATCCTTAGCGAGTCCTACGCGGAGGTCCAGCACGCACTCGACGAGGTCAGTCGCATGGCCAAAATGGTGGGGATGAAAATTAACGCTGCGAACTTCCCCCTACCTAATCGAGTGGCTGTAACCCTCGATGGTGAAGCTGTGGAAGAGGTCAAAAGCTTCAAATATCTTGGCGCCAATTTTACAGCCACTGGTCAAACGAAGGACGAAATCACCACCCGTATAAATTTGGCTAGAGCTGCCTTTGACCGTCTTCAAAAACGACTGTGGTCTCGCCAGGAGATAAGACGATCCAAGAGATAAGATGATCCAGGAGATAAGACGATCCACGAAGTTGCGAATCTACGAAGACATGGTCAGAACAATTCTTCTCCATGGTTGTGAGATCTGGCCACTGTGCAGAGAGGATCTTCATGAGCTTGAGGTCTTTGATCACTACTGCCCCTGCCGTATCCTGCGCGTGCGCCTCTCCGACCGGATCCCCAACTTGTCCATCCGCGCCAAATGCAACATTCTGGGCCTGGAAGAAACTCTGCTTAACAGGAGACTCCGGTGGTTCGACCACGTGCTGCGGCGGTCTGGTGATGAGTTCGTCCGTAAACTGGTGACGCCAAACGCGCCCACTGGTTGGAGGAAGCGCCGAGGTGGTCAACTCAAGACGTGGCTCCCAACGGTCAAAGCAGATATGGAACTCATGTCCGGTCCTCGCGTTTTCGGGGTCCGACGCTGGAATCGCGAATGGCTCGATCATGCCGTCAATTCTGCTGCCGATCGACGGGGGTGGATGGCCTTGACGCGCGATGCGGTTAATTCACTTGGAGCCGACTCAACCCACCCCGGATGAATACCGTTACAAGAGATGACACAAGCAGATGGAAATATACACAGTGCACGAACCATGATATGTAAAAATCAAATAGTAAATATGCGGCAAATGCGGTACCTTTTTCTATAAATACTTTCATGGTAATTGTTCTGACGAAATCTCCTCTGTGGTACCTAGACTTTATGAATTTAAGCGCAGTACTAGATTGGCGGTAAGGTCTCATTATTTTACAATGGAAATGACTAAATATGACTAAGTTCTGTGGCCCATCAGTTGTGTACCATAGGTGATACACGCTTAGGCGATCATGTAGCTTTCGATACATGACTGACGATGCATATTTTTTCCGCAGAAGGTTGCCATTTCTTTCTCCGGTAGACCAGTTGCCATCCAAGGCTATAGAACCCGGTTTGTCCTGCCATTTACACATAGCTAGGGTAGAGAAGAGGATTTATACCTTTACCAAGGCTATTAGCACGTAAGTGAATTTCAGTCAGTTATGTGCTATGTGTGATATACGCTTAGCCGATCATATATCTTTCGATACAAGACTGACGAGGCTGATGTTTCCCGCAGTAGGTTGTCATTTCTTTCTGCAGTAGGCCAGTTGCCATCCAAGGCTATAGAACCCGGTCTGTCCTCCGAGAGGAGGCACGTTGGAGTAATGAATAGCGGCTTCCGGCTTCTTAATTTCTAGTCAAGTTTGAACTTCAGAAGTTTAAATACAATGTCAATCGTTGTCTTCTTAAATCCTGTTCTTTTATTGTCCCCGCTCCTTAATAATGTTTTTTTTTCTTTTTCTCATATTTTTTTCATATCCAATAACTCTTTGTTAGAGGCTTTTTTGCCTTGTTTGGGGTGAAATGATTTAAGAAAGAAAGATGCCCTCCTATTAATTAGATAGAATTACTCTGCCAAGTAAAGTATGATGAAGTGTAAATCTAGGATTAGTATCTTCAGGACCAGAGAGGTCCTGAAGATACTAATCTTTGCTATCTTCAGGACCTCTCTGGCCCTGAAGATAGCAAATCTGGATTTAGAAAACCAAACATTGTCTTAAAAAAAGAAAAAATAACTGGCTTATATACGTACAGATTTTATACTTTTTTTTAAAAATATTACACTGAGAATTCATAATTTACTGTGTTTCTTTCAGTTGATGACGATGATGACAAATGGAAGATCTCATTGGAAAGGTTCTCTTCGAAGAAACAAGCCGAGAATTTCAAAAAAATGCCCAAAAGAATGAAGTAAGTCAGCTTCTTGTTCACGAAATCATAAAAAACAAACAAATTCCCGCGCTTTTGTTTTCTGTGGGGTGAGGGAGGAATCAACCCACGATTCATTATTAGACAAGAATTTTATAGCCAGTCCCGATGAAAATAAAAGTATAAAATTAAAAACATGAAAAAATTAAAAAAAAATCAGATTAAGCTTTCCTTTAAAATCCTTATCTGTTTTTTCTTTCTCTCTCTTTTTCTCCAAAATTCTCATTCTATACTTCTCTCGACCTGCGTGAAGGCAACTGTCAAATAAAAATAAAAAGAAGAAAAGACTCAACCCGGCCCAAAACAACTGAAGTTTGCAGGAGCCGAGCCTACTTATTTGTGACTGAAAAATACGAAAAATCAGGAAGGCTGCACGCATAACTTCCGTTATAAAAAAAAAAAATGAAAAAGGGCCACCGGAAAATAAAATAATTTTAGCCGATCAAATAATTGACACAAAGAGACTTTTTGATGTTTGCGCCAAATTCCCGAGCCTATACAAAGAATAAATAAAATAATCAAATAAATAATCAAATAAAATAATCAAATAAATAAATAAAAAAAATAAAAATAAATAAATAATAAATAAAATAATAAACAAAATGACACAAAGAGACTTTTTGATGTTTGCGCCAAATTCTAGAGCCTATGGAAAGAATATAAAAACCTGACACCTCTGGGCCACACCAGAGAGCAAACAGAGATAATACCAGAACGACTACAGGAGAGGACGGAAGAAAAAAACGCGTCAAGTCAAAATAGTCAAGAGACCCTCTACTAACGTTTCCGCCCTGTTTCAGAGCCGAAAAGAACGTAGCAGATTGACATTTAACCTAATTTATGACATTACTACTACTCCTACCGTGGTCTTACTTCAAACTACCGAAACGGACATTTCTCCAGACTGCGATCAATATCCGCTTTGTTAATGAACGTTTTGCCACACCGAATTGAAAACGACTCTCTTTATAGAAAATTAATAATAATTTTCATTTTTATTCTTCCAGTCTGTTCGTTTTGTTCCCAAAGTTTTCGATAAAATAATTATCCTACACTCTATCCACACGGGAAACATTCAGAAGTGTACATATATGCCACACGTTAATATTGCAAACAAGTTCGAACGGGATTGTTTTTTACGCGGGTGTGGCTATTTGCCAGGTTATGCTCAAAACAAAAATTACTCTTATTCACTCTTTAGCCAACATATGAACCTTTGGAAACTGGAATAAACGTTTCAAATTCATTAATTACCTTTATAACGAGCAGAACTAACAGAAAAAAAGTATATTTTCTGTCAGATTTTCCGGAATTGAGAAGTTATCATTATTAGGTTGGTGCACAAATAATGACGTAATAATGTCGTTTTTTGACGTATTTTTAACGTCAAAAAACAACATTATTTTTGCACCAACCCAATATTATATTCATATTCAGACTATTGTCCTCCTATGTGGCAATGGCCTTGTGGATTAAAGCGACGGTTTGGCGACATAGTGACTGTGAGTTCAATCCCTGTTTCCGGCGGTGCGGAAACGAATAATAACTGAGTAGTCCTAAAAAAAAGAACTACACCCAAGACATGGCCTTTGGATCGATACACATCTGAGAAAGGCCGGGGTGGGGGCACAATGTCCGAAACTTTCTGATAACAACATAAATAAGAATAATAGTGTAGAAAAAATATAGTAGAAAAAATAAAGAATACTGAGATAATGTAAAGAATACGTGCACATTACGATGCAATAAATGCGTACTTAAGGCAATATAATGTGTAAAAAAGACAATATAATAAATTTTTACACAAGACAATATAAAATGCATTATAAAAATGCATACATGCGACAATATAATATATGACAATAAAAAGTGCAACCCACAATAGCGCTTTGATAAGAAGGTACTGTAAATCTTCTGATAAGTTTGAAAACCGAATCCATAAATAATTACATCGGTCACACTACAACATGCCTATCCAGACGCCTTTCGTTACACCTATCCAACAACAGCTCTATTATAACACATTTAAACATACACAAAAACTTACCAGACTCCATCCGCAACATACTAGTAGAAAATATAAACATAAACTCATCTACATGTAAAAAAAAAAAAGATTAAAAATAATGGATGCCTTAATAATAAAAAAGAAAAAGCCAACACTTAATATTAACTACGAACACGGCCACAATGTGCTAACTGTGTTCGGAAAATAAAACATCTGTATAAATCTAGAAAAATGCACACAACACAATTAAAGCCCTATTGGTAAGGGTTTTAATTAAATTAATTTTACTTTTTACGGGACTCTTTTTAAGTCCCAATGAGTATATAAACCAGTAAATGTCGGTTTACAATAAACAGATGTAACAAAACCCGACGAAGATCTGCCAATGAAAACATCAAGAAAGGGAAAAGAAGAATCAATTTCCTATCCATGGGGCATTATTTAATCAATAATTAAGAATAAAATTACTGAATTCAATAAGGTTAAACCTGCTATAGTAAAAAGATGTCCAGTGTGTCTGCGCCTTCCTTGGCTGAGTAATATCAGTGATAGATATGGTAGGTAGGTTTCCGTAGAGATTCGACATTGTTACTTTGCTGCTAACACTCGTGTGGCCTTTTTCTGGGAAACCTGACATTCAGTCTATACGGAAGGACGTTCTCCTTCCACAACATAATAGTTCTTTAATTTATTCCTTTAAATGTAGTTGTGGCTCACACTATATAGGGAGAACGACTCAAAGGCTGGATGTCAAAATAAAGCAACACGTTCCAACGAAAATCCGAAACCTTAAGTACACTTCTTCAGACATTCTGACCAATACATACGGGTCCTCCATCACCGAACATTTAATAAATAGCCATAATTGTGCCACTAATTTTAGTGTGGATTCATTTACCATTCTTAGCAAATCCCACTCGAATTACGACTTAAAAGTGTTGGAGGCCATTTACATTTTATCTTTGAAACCCTCTCTGTGTAAACAGAAGGATTTCGTACTGGGCCTCCGAATAATTTCCATCTTAGCAATATTTTTCCCCAATACATATTGTCCAACTATTATAACTTATTAACATCGATTTGGCTCTGTTGAGCGAGGTTCGAAACCGACTAGCTAGCCCCTTTTTCAATTTTTCTTTTTATCTGTTGTCATCATGAGTGGTAATAAAAATAAATTTTATCTTTTCATGGCGGTCATTAAATTTTGTTCCACAAGTCATATCTTATATATATATATATATATTCAGACATTTTTATGTTTATACATTCTTTTCTTTTCTTTTTTTATAGATACAAATATCTAAGTAAATGCTGTTTATAATAAACAGTATTAACAACATTTACCGGCCTGAATGTTCGAGAATTTTACTGTTTTTAAACTACAATCTTCCATGATTCTCTCACGTACATTCATATCTGCTCAATGCGTATCCAAATGTAAACAAATGACGTCACACATTATGAAATGGGCAAAGTCCGACAATTATTTTAAGATTATTATTGTAGTTTAAAAACAGTAAAATCGACTTTGCTGACCGAAACGCTCCTCTGTGGCGAAATCGGTAAAAGCACGTCAGGCTATATGCTGGTTCCGTATAGGATACAGATTCGATTCCTGTCGGAGGACGCATATTTTCTATGAAAATTTCTCGGACATTCAGGCCGGTAAATGTTGTTAATACTGTTTATCATAAACAGAGCATTTACTTAAATATTTGTATCTATAAAAAGAACGTATGAACATAAAAATGTCTTAAAATAATTGTCCGACTTTGTCCATTTCTTAATATATATATATATGCAAGAGTACATTGAAATCAACACCCAGAGGTGACAGTCTGTTTCATGTTAAACGCAGTCCTCACACCATGGCGATTTTCGTTTTGCATGAAACAGACTATCGCCTGTGGGCGTTCACTTCAATGGCCACTTTTATATTTACATGCATCCATTCCTGACATTGACCACTTTAACCCAATAATTGTACTTAATTTATCTTCGGTTTCAGATCATATTACAAAGCCCAAAACAAGCTGATTGCGTCCTATGAGGAGACATGCCTTCTGGAAACCGGAGCCCTGCGTGAGCCAGACATGAATCTAAACGCTGAGCTCAAGAAAAAGGCCAGTCTTTTTGCACGGATTACATTGTTCGTCAACGTGGTAAGTGCGATGAAAGATACTCCGGAAAACATGCCTATCGGCTAATAAAATACATTAACTTTTTAAAGTATGTTTAAAATGAATTCATGACAGAATCTCAGTAGACAAAATCCAAGTCTGTTATACCAAAATTGAACAAAATCCCAGTATTATATAAGATTTATTAATAAGATTAGTTGTAAAGACCAATCGCTTGTTGTCATGTTTATACTACATTCAACTAACATATACATATAATATATACATGTAACATATACATATACATATATATACATGTAACAAACACATATAACATATACATATAATATATACATATAATATATACATATAATATATGCATATATACATATAACATATACATATGCATATATACATATAACATATACATATGCATATATACATATAACATATACATATACATATATACATATAACATATACATATAATATATACATATAACATATGCATGTAACATATACATATAACATATACATGTAACATATAACATATACATATATTAGGTTGGTGCAAAAATAATATCGTTTTTGACGTTAAAAAATAGGTCAAAAAACGATATTATTTTTGCACCAACCTAATACATGTACCATATACATATAACATATATATGTAACATATATATAACATATACATATAACCGTTGCCCTGCATTCCTTTCAAGTGATCATTTATGATTATGTATACATATAAATAAAAAATAAATTTGCGATCGTGAAATAATTGTATATATTTGATATGGTGTTTATTGTCTCAGTTTGATATTGGAATGTATAGATTGGATATTGTATATATAATTATATATATTGTATATAGTGTTTATTGTCTCAATTTGACAGTTTAGTGTATAGACTGGATATTTGATATATAAGCGTATCATAGGATAAAGAACAAGTAGGAAACAGGTCTTACATGTTTCACCTTATTAAAGCTTCGTTAATTCAAGAATATCAAACACTCTAAATCCCATAGGTAATAATTTTTATTTCATGAGAACTCTAATTAACAGCAGCTCTCAATCTTCAAGACCTACAAAGAAAATTACGAATGAAATGGAAAAATATTCTGGGTTAAAAATGAATGAAAAATAGATGAATGGAGATATAACGTCGCCGTCACAAGTGATCACTCCAAACACCTTCGTAATCACCATTAGACTCATCCAACTCTTTCTGAATCCTCTGCGCTATCCTCAGATTGACACCCAAACACTGTGAAATGTTCGTATTGGAGGTTCCGGCGCGAATGCCAAGCAGTACAGTATGCCGCCTCCAAATTTCTGGCTGAGTAAATTGCGTTATGGTGCTCTTTTCCTCACAAACTGTACCCGGCCTCTCCCTACTATACTGTGCAGTCGACAAAATCAAAAGCAAACAACGCGCATGCTTGAAATTAAAATATAAAATGGCGACGATTTACCCATCACACGCCATATATATATATATATATATATAGAGAGAGAGAGAGGGGGGAAGGGAGATAGAAACATTTATATAGAGTCTGGGGTGAGAGAAACATATATATAGACTGAATGAAGTAGAAACATATATATATATATATGTTTCTATTTCACTATATAATATATATTGTAATAATACAATATGGTAATCCATATGGAATTTCCAGGAGTGTATAGATCCAGAGAGAGCTCTATGTCAAAAGACAAAGCAAAATTATTATTAAAGAACATAAACACTTAAAAATTTATTTCATGAGACCTCTAAAAAAAAAAAAAAAAAAAAAAAAACTCTCAATCTTCAAGACCTACAAACAAATCACAAATGAAAGTGGAAAAATACTCCAGGTTAAAAACAAGAGATATTGCTATGAGAGAGTAAGGGGAAAAGGCATATATATTTAAAAAAAAAAAAAATTCTCTAAAGATGTTTCTCTATTTTTAACTAATTAAATTGCACAAAATTTCTCGAAATTTTATAAAATTAAATAAGAGGGAGGGGTAGCAGATATAAAAAAAAAATATTTTTACCAAGATTTTCTAAAAAAAAAAAAAAAAAATTCTCAAATAATTTAATTCCTTTGCGAATAAGTCCTGAGATTTTTCTTAAATCCGAAAATTATTTGATTTCTGCAAGAATTTCGAAACCAATGTCTTTTTCGATGCAGAAAATGCTAAAATTTCCTATTTTAATCATTGACCAACGAGATGATACGAAAAAATAACATTCCTCTGGTTTTTCCTCTTAATAATAACATAAAGATTTTGACGATAAACCTTTGTCTTTAATAAGTTTCGGGCATTTTTTCATCATATGATATTTTTAGTAAATCAGCGGTGATACACATATTTATACATAAATACACGCACACATATACATATATATATATATATATATATATATATATTATGAAATGGACAAAGTATAAACATAAAAATGTCTTTACATATATATATATATAAATGTAAATACCAAAAAGAAAACCATTTGTTTTTGTATCCTGAAAGTGGTTACAAACAAACAAAGGTGGTACTCGAGTGAAAGGAACAGCAACATGGGCGTAGATGAAAGAAAAAGAGCTTTATTTTAAAAGAGAATACACGACTGAAAGGCCAGGAATCGAGTAGCAGGATAGTAATTCCAGAAGCAAGGATATTTGCCAACCGCCCCACGTGATCAGATGTGGCACAGGGCCGAAATTCACGTAGGGTATCCGAGCCCGTAGGCTCGGGCGAAAATTCCCCGTAGACCCCGTAAAAACGGGGTCGGGTAGCTGTCTACCACCACAGACAAGACTGTCCCTCGGCATAGCCTCGTCTGGGTTCCTCTCAGAGAGTTCGACCAGCTAAGCCGGAGACGAATCTCCAACCAAATCCAGAAGCAAGCTCCGTGTATATCCCGTGCTCACTATAAATAGCTACTGATCAGTCCACCTCTTCGATAGGGAGTGTGGGACATTTCATTACAACACCTCCTCCCTTAGCTAATTAAATTTTGCGCAATACCTCTTCTTTTTGGGTTCAGGACATAATTGTTTGATTTTTCCTCTTCCTAGTATTAGGTTGGTGCAAAAATAATGTCGGTTTTTGACGTTAAAAATACGCACCAACCTAATACTTCGTTTCACCAGCACAATAGTTTTTATTAATATTGTTAAGTATACACACAAAAATGTATGTATATATGTGTGCGTACTTCCTTTCGTGATATTTTATATTTCTAATAATTTTATTCACTAATGTCTTTTTACAATGAACGCTATTCATTATATTCCAAAACGTTTAAAATTATCCTTTCTTGAAATTAATTACAGCCACCAATAACGTAATTTTGTTTAATTTTTGTTTTCTTCGTACTTACCAGTGCCTTACAATTGCGAAAGCAGTTGCCGTTGCCCTGTCTGGGTCAATTTCCATTACGTCCAGTTTGGTCGACAGCTGTGTTGATCTAATATCTGGGGCCATATTCTGGTGGACGACGCGCGCTATGAAAAAGAGAAATCCGTATAATTACCCACAAGGTGAGAAAAACAACATAGTTTATCTTCTTAGTTTTCACTAGGTACCTCCATTAGGTCACGTAAAAAAGCAGCATATCACGATTAAAAAACGCTTGATTGTGACGAGGTGATGACAGATTACTATCGATGATCAAAATGGACAATTTTTGCAAAGTAAGCGAACGCGGTTTTTCGTTTTTAACTAGTACTTTTTAAATATTAACATTTTTTTTCAGCAATTATGTAATATCTATTTTTTATTTCATACTTTCTTAATTAGGTAATTATTTAAAGTTTTTTATTAATTAGATAATTGTTTAAATTTTTTTAAGTATTATGTCGTGTATACATTCGATAGGTAGAAATTATGAACGTTTTTTACAATAAAATTTTTTTTAAAATTATTTTTAAAATATTTGTGGTCAAACGACTGTTATGTGCTTTTCAAATTTCGATTTGTAAATTTACTTTTTCATTAACGTTATCATTGCATTATGTGCTTGAAAGCAATAAAGAATTTTAAATGATTTTTGAAGTATTAAGAAGTTAATGAAAAAAAAATTTTAAATTTGTAAAAAATACATTATTCATCGAAAAATTTTTATTTTTTCACAAAATAATGTCCTTAGTATAACGTATTTATAAAAACAGGTGAAAGCTTTTCTAATTAATTAATGTCATAGTTTTTTACATTTTTTTTTATAATTCAGAGCAGATTTTCTATGATATGGGGTACTGTTTTACAAAAAAATCTGGTGATTTACTTTCTACAAAGAGTCCTGTTTATAACTAATAAAACAAATCCTGCGCTTGAAGATTTAATTTCTCGAAATTTCATGAAAATATGTAAGTGGGTGGAAACATGTTAAAAAAATCTCTTTTTAACAAGATTTTCTAAAAAAAAAATTCCAAAATAATTTCATTCATTTGTGAATAAGTCCTGAAAGTTTCATTAAAATCCGACAATTATTTGATTTTTGCAAGAATTTTTAAACTTAGGTATCGAAAATTTATGCCAAAAGTGGAGGTACCTAGTTTTTACACTTTACGTACAGGTATCAACAGTTATCAGCCACGTCTTCATCCCAGTGGAATAGATATCCTTAAAAAAAAAGATCATACAGATGCTACACTCTGATCCAATATTTAACTACCCCCAACAAGAATGTGATGTATAATCTGAAACATATGAGCCCAAGTACAAAAACTGCAGAGTCCTCGTGGCTAGTGCCATGAAGCTGTCAGAATATATGATCCCTCTTTTCTGCCCTCAGATATTTTCTGACTGCTCACGTGTTTAGTCCATAGTATTCTCAGCATCCTCCTTGTAGAATCACATCTTCGTTCCCAGATTCAAGAGTTGGTCGGAAGACTTTTAGCATCAAAACCTGTGGAATTCTATTTAAAACCTATGAAAAGGGCCTTCTTCATAAGTGGCAACAAGTCTTTGTAAATAATGGTGAATATAGGATTGAATAAAATTTTTGAAGAATAAAAGTGATGTGACATCCAACCTCTACGTCAAATCGTGACGTCAGCCGATCCCGGGTCTTGTCCTGGTCACGGCGCCAGTTGTGGCATCCAACCGTTACGTCCAATTGTGACGTCAGCCGATCCCGGGTCTTATCCTCGTCGCGGCGCCAATGGTGGCATCCAAAACCGATCCAGAGTCTTATCCCGGTTGCGGCGCCAATTGTGATGATCTAACCTTTAAGTGATTCGGATGGGAATCTGGTTAGATTCTATATCAGCCTCGTCGTTCCCAACTCGCTTCCAACGTCTGGTTACCGAAGTAACTACTTTGATCTCCAGTCTGCCTACCCACGTTGTGAATTGATCTTAGGCAGACGAATTCAATCAGCGTTGGGGCAGCACTGCAAGCTCGAGTTCGAATGAGGGCGGTATCGCACAAGTACGGGCAAAATAAAATAAAATAATAAGTCGAAAATGGTATCAAAAAAAGGATAACAATACTTGGTTGCTGGATACATAGGACTGCGTCTATCTCCCGACCCGCTATATGGATTGTGACACGTGGTTTTTAGGCGAAATTCACAAAGCTTATTTTGGTGGTGTGAGTCTAAGTCGTCCTTCAAAAAATAAATTGTTCTTGGTTTGAAGATGAGTTCGGAAGTTGCGCAAATCTTGGTCAGCTCTTCGTAGCGGGGCTTCAGAGCTCTCAACTGGAATTCTCTCTCGAACTCAAAACTAAACTCAACTGAAACTCTAACTCTGAAAACTGATTTTTGCTCGCTGCGAATTTGCTTATATGGACGCCGATTCAAAACCGGGGGTGGGCTCGTCGGGGTTTGAGGTTCCTTGATAAGTCTAAATCCATAAACCCCTTCTTTTGTCTTCGGTTAGGAAAAATTCATTGTTTCCATTTTTGGAAGTCTTCTCTTACTCCCACCTTCTCTTATTTTCATATGGACATCTTCCCACTTCTTCGTAGTAATCCCTCATACTTTTACTCACTGCGTCTGCCTCTTTGCGGCACATGATTACCTCCGCCTGGCTGGTTAGCGTTCAACCAATGGTCGATCAACAGTGTGGGCGTGACTAGACTAGCCTTGTTCTTAAAAAAATATATATTTTGTTCAAAGAAAAAAAAAATTATCTTTTTCTTTTCCTTTTCTTTCTTTTGTTTCTCTCTTCTTCTCTGGCCGCCAATAAGACAATACGACCCGTAGAGTGACTCAATTCTTATCCTAATGTCACGGCATATGGAATTCTTCAATCAGATTTTCGCCAGCACCAAGGGGCTAGTCAACTAGACACACTCATTCTTCGGCGCCAACGAAATATTGTTTCGCTGTCATATTCAAATTCCAACACAGCCCAGATGTGTTTTTTCTCAATGACACCTCCCATCGACAAAGACCCAGCCTAGAGATGACTCTCTTTGTGTGTGGTCAACAGATGACCTATTAAATTGTTTTCAGACAGCATCATGACACAAGTAAACCTTTATCTATTTAAAACTCTGTACCACCTGGTGTTTGTCAATTAGCTTTATGACAATGGCCATAAGAATTTTCACCATTCTTCATTTATCAAAACAACATTTTCAAATGTCTCTTCTCGTAGGTGACTTTATCTTTAAAATTTTCCTCGCGGAGAATTTCACCACTCCTGCCAATCAGCCTGTCACAAAGACACAGTTAATTTTTTATCTATCTAAACAAAACAATGTATTAACCTGGACCCTGCCAGCCAGCCCCAAGACAATGGCCGACAGAACCCTCACCAGTGTCTTCCATTATCAAAATAACATTTTCAAATGGTATTTCTCGTGGGTGGCTTTATCTTTATCGTATAAGTTAAGTCTCGCCTTTCTTCATCTCTCTTTTCCTTTCCTTCTTTTTCCTTCTTTTTGCGCCCCTAAATGGTGTCACAGTGATAAACAAAAAAAAAGCAAAAAAACAAAAACGAATTCTTTTACATCCTTAACGAGTAAACATGAATGGCTGGGAGAACAAAGACAAAAAAAGGGGTTGGTAAATAAGCAAAAACCAAAGCTAAGAGCTATAAAGGGACCAAAAGTTGAGGTAAGTCATAATCTTCCGGGTCCTTTCAAGACAAGGTACACCAAAGAATCACGGGACTGGGATAAGGTCAATGGTCGGACTGAGTCCTGCTGAATATTATAAAATCAACGACTTTCTCTTTTATAATAAGAAATATTTTAAAATTTTGCCTTATAGAGAATATTAGGAAATTAATATAAAATATTATAAAATGAACATAAAATCAACGACCTTCTGTTTTATATGAAATATTTTAAAATTTTGCCTTAAAGAGAATATTAAAAAATGAATATTATGAAATGTATATAAAATCAACGACTTTCTATTTTATAATCAGAAATATTTTAAAATTATGCCTTAAAGGGTATGAGAACATTAGTTTTGCTGATAGGTTTTGGCTCAATGTCAAAAAAAGTTATGAAATATACTGTCAAAAGGTGATATTATGTTTTTTTACAGTGAGGTTCACCCTATACAAGACCGAAAGCCACTCGAGGTAGAGGATTACAGAGTAAGAGGGACAGTTTATGCAGATATGGGGGAAAGATGGTGGTTAATCCTAGACTCGAACAAGTTAAAATTGCTGTGATCAGGAAAATATGCTTTTAGGAATCGGTTCGACAGAGCAGTGGTTCGGGTTGGAAGAAACTGCTTGAGTGGAACTTATTTCTCACCAATATGAATGGAATCGGCGTGGCATGGCGGGTTCTAGGCGTGAAGCTTAGAACTGGTGGGACTAAGGAATGTAGTTTGTCTGGGAACTTTCTGTGGAAATAGCGATAGAGTAGTGAAACGCTTATAACATCCCGTCTGAGTGAGAGTGGGGTTGCGGGATGGAAAATAACTTTTCACCTACAAGGACACGGAGAGGCTTTTGGATTCTATTGAGCCCGGAAATTGAGGACTGGGGCTGAAATTTCTTGTAAGTTATCCTTCAGGATAATCGTTGCTTTAAATCCCTTCAGTAACATCTAAGAACTGTTTTCAATCGCTATCCGACTCTTTGCCACTTGTCCATTTATCATGATCCTACGAATGAGTCCTACTTTTGAGACCGGAGACTGAAGACTGGACAGCTCCTGCCTAAATATGGCGGCACTACTCTATTTTATGCTTGACCAGGCTCATATAACAGGATAACAGAAGGAGCCATATACGTACTGGAGCGGTACAGGGAACTGACCATTTTTCCAGCATCTTTAGCGATGGATCTTATGTACGAGTTTCACTTGAGGTCTGGGTTGAGCTTAACGTCCCAATAGGCTCTCATCAAAGCAGGGAGCGTCCCTGAGAGAACATCAATTCATCGTGATCGGAATTTCAGAATCCGATTTTTAACGTTATTGTTAACCCAATACATAGCCCAAGAGCTACTCAAGATAGAGGATTACTGAATGAATTTATTGTAAGGGTGTAAAAGGAGACAGTAAGAAGCGTATATTATGAGGATAGTTAGGATATATAAGTGTTGACCTTAGAAGAGGTTTAGATGTTAGTGATCGGGGATGTATCATTTTGGTAGTCTGGTTAAAAGAGTAACAGTTCTCAGGAATAAAATGTCTGAGTGGAAATTCTTCTTTACTAATGAAATATAAAAAATGTCTACGTTCCAGAGCATGTTCTAGCTGTGAATGTTTGGCTAATATGTTTGTCATTCATCTTTTTGCAGGTCGTACAAAGCTAGAACCAATCGCCATTACCATCCTGTCTGTGATTATGTCTTTGGCAGCGTTGCAACTGATTCAAGAATCCATTTCCAAGATTGTTGGTTTCACCAGCAACAAACGTAGCATACCATCTGTGGATATCGCCACAATCTGCATAGCCCTCAGCACCATAGGTAACCATGCCTTCCGTTTGACTGAAACATTGAAATAGATAAATTCCGTATTATTTTTTCGACTCGCGTTTTCTTTTACATATATATATATATATATATATATATATGAATAAAAATGACAATAGGAAAATTAGTAATTGCTAATGCGTTTCGTCCAATGTGGACTTTATCAAAGCAAAATATGAAATGAATATAATTTAAGAAGGTAACTAATAAAAACAAAACAGAATGTACCTAGCAACTGGAATGTAGAGAAACGCTATTTTCATATTGTTAACTGAAAATAACGTCAGTATTTGTCACGTGTGGAGAATATTGTCATTATATCTGTGTTGACTGGCTCTTGGGCCTTGTAGTGATTGAATATTATATATATATATATATTTATATTTTTATATTTTATGCAACTTTTATATATATTATTTATATATTATATATGCACGGTATTTATTGGAAAGCGTATAATATCAGAGATAGAGCTAACATATTTAGTTGGATTGATGTGCGTTTGTGACCCTGGGTTTCACGCTATCTGCGATCGTCAGACAAACGTTTGTTTGTCTGATAATTCACAAATAGCGTGAAACCCAGGGTCGCAAACTCACATCAATCCAACTATATATATATATGTAATACACACACACACGCACACATACATATATACTATAACCTTGCGACCAATTTTCCTCATCCCAAACTGACCGCTAATCCCCAATATGGTCACCACGACATTATTTTTGTACCAACCTAATATATATATATATATATATAATTATTAATTTAAAAATATGATTCCGACTCTACATAAGAGTTCTCATATTTCAAAACAAGAGCCGAAAACTTCAATATAATTAATTGAATTAAATTGAAGTACCAAGCTCTGTTCCATCTTCAAGCGAAATTTTTTTGGGAATAACTTATTACTGAAATTTACGTGTTTTATAAGCATATTCATTATTGAAATTAAAATTACTATGGTAACGGCTAGAGCAATTGTTTAAAGAAAAGGGGCGTAAGGATTAATAATTTGTATCCATATCTCAGTTACATTCAAAGACGTCTAGTTTCAAAAGTTTGAGGCCACCGAAAGTAATTTTTTAAATTGGTCCAAAAAGTAGTAGTTTTGTATTTTAAATAATAGAAAATTATTATACATGAGTTTTTTTTTTATCAGAAATTTTATTATGACAAAACAAAAAAGAAGCATTTTATGATTAAATTTTGCTCACGTCAAAATATCTTCCTTTAGCTTTGATTACTACAGCATAAATGCCTGGAATTCTTTGGAAAATTTTCTCAAAGTATAAGTTAACTTTTTTCAATGACTCTAACATCTCTTTTTCAATCTTCTGCTAAGCTCATCCCATGAAAATACACTATTACTGAATACTAATACGCAGGTGGTCTGACGATTGCGTCTAGCATGAAACAGCATGTCGCCTCTAAATGTTGACTTCAATTTTCACTTATATATATATATATATATATATATATATATAATTTCCTTTTTGTCTATCTCATTTTCTTTATATCTATATATCTATCTCATTCCGTTTATATCTAAATTATTCTGTTTAACTCTGTTTATCCCATTCTCTTTATATCTAATTTTTATCTATTCCATCTCATTCTGTCTATATCCATTTATTTTTTTATGTATGTATGTATGTATGTATGTATGTATGTATCTATCTATCTATCTATCTATCTATCTATCTATCTATCTTTATATATCTGTCTCATTCTCTTTCTCTCTCTCTATCTATCTATCTATCTATCTATCTATATATATATATATATATATATATATATATACATATATATATATATATATATGCAGGTTTCATTAAAATGACAGACGAGGTACTACGATTAAGTTTTTATTTAATTTTTCTTGTGTTCGAACAAGTGTTTTCTTTTTTGAGCAGTGTGTAGAAACTGTTCAAATGTTCCATAATTCCGAGCGCTTTCGAATATATTTTAGCCATTATCAAGGATGATTTTCTTTTTTTTTTCAGTTTTTATTGAGTATGTGCGTTGTGTGTATGTTATAGAAATGCTTTATTTTACGAACACGGTTAGTAAATTATGGCCATGTTCGTTGTTAATATTATTAAGTGTTGGCTTTTTCTTTTTTTATTAAAAACATAATACCTTCTGTCGTTTTTAATGAAACATGCATTAATGAAAGATTACTGCCTAAATACACAATTTCTCTCTCTCTCTCTCTCTTTCTATATATATATATATATATATATATATATATATATATATATATATATATATATAATGATATTTTTTCGTTTAATTTTTTACTTTAGTTATTAAACTGGTACTGTATCTGGTGTGTCGTCGTGTCTCAAGTTCGACAGTTCAAGCCTTGGCAATGGACCACCGAAACGATGTTTTATCAAATGCAGTGGCACTTATTTTCGGATATATAGGTATGTATTATCCGAATAAAGCATTTCTCATAATGTCGGTTCTATATTAGATCAAAAGAACTTGCTTAACTCATATCCTCCTGGTAGGACGGGCCACCGGGGTTGCCGGCACCCCGGGCAAGCTGAACTTCAGCGCCCTTACAAGTATATATATATATATATATATATATATATATATATATATATATATATAATTCCACAAGAAAATGTAGAATAACGTGTTTATTACAAAATATAACTTAATAGAAGCTCAAGAAAATATTCATTATCCTACCTAAAAGATTTTTTCTAGCCTTTAGGTCTACAAATCTTTTCATGGCACTTGCTACACTTATCTTATTTACAAGGTCATTTTCTATTAACAAAAATAACCAAAGAATTGTCTTGAGTCATGGACAACCGCAAGTATTTCTTTTATATCAGCTTTAATTTTGGAAGATCCCAAATATGACATGGCAGCATAACTGCGGCCTCGATCTGGATGGTGCCACGGGTAGCTGCCCGAGTTGCCAGTACCTTGAGCCGACCTTGTTTATATATAAGACATTGGAATAATATATTCCTCTCTCAATCAGTCTGGACAGCCCATATAATGAAACCATAAAACGAAGAGGTAATTTCTGTTTTTGTCTGGAAATAACTTTTGAGTAACAAGAAAAGATTATAAGCCAGTTCGTTTCTTTGAACTTATGACCCCTGTACTTAAACTGGATATATTTTCTGATGTAATGGAATAACCTGTCACCCCCATGAGTGACTACACTATAGATAGTAAGGAGGTAGACAGACCCGATCCCGTTTATGCTGGGTCTACAGGGATTTTTTTGCCGAGCCTACGGGCCCGAGAACCCGACATTAAATTCAGCCTTGTGTCACATGCGACTGCGTCGGGCAGTCGCTAGATACACTAGCTGGAATCTGTTCCAGATGTGCTGTCGAACTTTTCACCTTCGGGCAGAGAGGAACCCGAACTAAGCTATGCCGACGGGCAGAGTCTCGTCTGGGGAGGTAGACAGACCCGATCTCGTTTATGCGGGGTCTACGGGATATTTGTAAATCAATTTTTAAAATTTCTTGGAAAATTTTGTAATTTCTTTTAATAATCAATATTATAAAAATATAGCTAATTCCGTCTGTTACACACTGTCTACATGTGAATTTGTATGCACATATTATATATGATGTATGTGCTACAGTGGCGGCCCTAGGATTGCTGGAACATGAAAAGATGATGGACATAAGAGTAAGACTAATCAAAACAGACAACTGAAATTTTTCATGTTGAATTAAATATAGTCTAATGTTAATTATGTTTTATGAATATCTCCTGAAGATGGTCTACTAAACCGAAACGTCCGACGTTGACATTATATTAACATTAAAACAGTATAATTGCATATTAGGATTTTTGTTTGTTTTTCTCGTATATTTTTCTTCATATATATATATATATATATATATATATATATATATATATATATGCAGACAGCAAACAAGAAAATTTGGTTTAATGCCGTGGTCATTGATTTCCACCTATAAGTCAGTTGAACAGTTTTCTTTCGAGAAACGAACAGATTTCTTTTGGAATTTTATCATTAGATCGGACATTTACCTGATTGAATTTAAGCGTGCTACTAGATTGGCAACTTCGTAATCACCATTGGACTCATCCAACTCTTTCCAAATCCTCTGCACTGTCCTCAGATTGACACCCAAATACTGTGAAATGTTCGTGTTGGAGTTTCTGGCGCAAATGAAAAGCAGTACAGCATGCCGTTTCCAAATTTCTGGTGGAATCAATTGCGTCATGGTGCTCTTTTTTTCTCACAGACGGTATCCAACTGACCCTACTATACTGTGCAGACGACGAAATCAAAAACGATCCACGCGCATGCGCGAAATTAAAAATATAAAATGTCGACAATTTACCCATCGCACTTCTTATTCTGAAGGTTGAATCATTACACTGACCGTCTCACGTGTGTAGGTCAACTCTCACGGGTCTTGTTCAAAGTTGAATTTAGATACCGGGTTCCAGAGATTAAGGATTGTGGCAATCCTGTTTTATATCTAAAAAAATCTATTTGATTCACTGTACATGTTCTTTTTTTTTTTCAGTTTAATTTTTCATGTCCTTGTGTTTTGTTCAAAAGGGTCATTTCAGATGTTTGAAAAAACAGGAAACACCGAATTACGATACCTGGATCCCATTGGAGCCATTCTGATCAGCATATACATCATGGTCAATTGGTGGAAAACCGGATATGGTAAGTTGATGAGGAAGTGCTGGAAATTTTCTCTTCAGATGCTCTGCGAAAAACATCTGACCAAAGAGAATTTGGTTTGGAATTCCTTCTTGGTCAGGCCGAGAACTTTTCACAAAATCCAATAATCACACACACACACACACACACATATATATATATATATATATATATATATATATATATATATATATATATATGTGTGTGTGTAAAACACAATGGGGAGGAACTGTGGGTTTGTAAACAGTGACAATTACGGCTAATAACGCAAGACTCTTCGGTAAATCGAATTGAGTTCTCTCAGTCACTGTGTGTTTATCTAAAAATAAATAGGCTTAAATTCACCTTCATCCCTGCCGTGCGCCAACGGATTAGTGATAGAATTTCCGATTGATGCCAATTCAGTCGGGTTTCGATCCTAGCTAGAGGCTACCGGACGTCTATCCACATTGATGAGCTGTGACACAGCGAAACAGTCTGTCTGTGGATGACTATATATATATATATAAGATAATTTGTTTTTGAATTCTTTCTAAGTCGGGTCGAGAACTTTTCACAACATCCAATAATCACAATATATATATATATATATATATATATATATATATATATATATATATATATATATATATATATATATATATATATATATATATATATATATATATATATATTTAATAGCCCGGTTAATAAAATTTAAAGAATAAAAGACAATAATAACATTGCCAATAGGATTGATGTTATTTATTATATAGTTTACCTAGAAGCGGCACTTCGGGCGAACGTCAGGGTAACTCCCGCGGAGGCCTTTTGATCCTTCAGCCTTTTACCTTCACTGTTCTACATCTTAATAATCTTTCTTCGTATACGCAACCGATCTCCGTACTTTGCTTACACGTTTATTTTTACGTGTAATGTTTATTTTCTTTAAACATCAACATTCTTTATGATCGTTTCAAATAAAGTCACTCTTAAAAGACATCAAGGAAACCTAATTATACACAATTTCGAATACGTCACAGTATGCGTTCATATGAGCAATGTACCGTGCCCCGCTTAATTTTAATTACGGTTTAGATGATATCAATTGCAATAGCGACGAAAAGCGAAATTAAAGTTAATAGTTACTACCTGTTATTTCACGTTGTTTATCATTCGCCGAGATTGAAAAAGGGACGGACGGACGGACACACGTACACTGCGCTTTATTATTATAGATTAACGTTTACATTATTCTGACTATTGTCCTCATCTTTGTCGCCATAATTATTACAACGTTTCGTCCGTTCTACGCTCCGGCCTTCTTCAGGTGGTTGGAATGTCGAGCTGAGCCGACCAAGCATAGAAATGAATACAATATGGGAACCAGTAATAAGGAGTGCCAGAGAAAAGCGATAATAACAACAAAAATTGCAATACGAGCTCTGGTAAAAACATGAATTGATAACAGCAAAAAATTGCAATATGAGCATTGGTAAAAAAGGTTGCTGAAGACATTATGTTTATAATACCCAGAAATTCACACAGATGTCCTCACGGACACATGGCACAGTTAGATCCAGTGACAGTACCCAAAGAGTGTGAGTTCAATACTCGGTTAAGGCAGTGGAGAACTTGGAGAGGGGAATTAACAGGAGATAACTGATAACTGACATCCATTAAACATGGCAGGTGGAACTAGAACAGTCTACCCCAGCGAGCGAACTAAAGGGTTCAGTTCGACATTCCAACTACCTGAAGAAGGCCGGAGCGTACAACGGCCGAAAAGTTGTAATAAATATGGCGACAAAGATGAGGACAATAGTCCGAATAATGTAAATAGTGTAGTTTAGCTTTTTCCATGTACAGAATACCTCATCTCAGAAATATAGACAGATACAGATTAACGTTTTGAATAAATTCAAACACGAAAAGAAAGATTTTAAAATCGGAATTTTCTGACACGTCTGTGTCCTTTTTTAACGAGCCGAGGAATAAACAAAGTGAGACTCACTCTTTCGAGGAATCTTGTTGTTGGTTAGAGAGCTCTCTGCTCTCATATATATATATATATATATATATATATATATATATATATATATATAAACAAAAGGAAACTTTAAATAAGATATATCTATGAAAAGACAGTATGAATAAAGATAAAAAGAAAACTTTTCTTTAGCATCGCCTTTCGCTCCTTGAGAAACCTTATGGAGATTTTATTTCGTAACTTGTATTTATACACAAAATTAACATACAGAAAAATATTTTCAAATAGAGGATTTTGTTTTAAATGTTGCATTTGAGAACGCTCTAAAATATTCTTAAAGCTTACTATGTAAAGAAAGGTAAACTATAGAGACGCTAAGTGATGACATTTATTACGAAAGTCAGTAACTGTTGTTGTTGAATTTGGTAAAGAAGAGTTTTCCTTTTCCTTTTATTATACTGTCTTTACATGTATATTTTATTTACATCTCAATTTTCACACGCACAGATACATATACAAGGTCTGGCCCCAGATATCGGGAATTTGAGCAGCAGTCCCTCTCTGAATCAAGTTTTATTAATAATTGACTATTATTGTTTACACTATTTACATTGCTTTTATCCACTGGGCCATGAATAAAAGCGTTGGTTGATTGATCCAAAAAGTGATTGACCCAAAGAGTTGTGAGTTCAATCCTTGGCCTCGGCAAAGAGATCAAAAACTTGGAGAGCTATCAAGGCGAATAAACTAAAACTGAGATATCCAAAGGCAATTGTACGTGAATTTAGAAAAATCTACCCCCGTGGACTAAATAAAGGGTTCGGTTCGAAATTCCAACGTCTATCACCTGAAGAAGGCCGAAACGTACAACGGCCGAAACGTCGTGCATATGACAATAAAGATGAAGACAACAATCCGAACATTGTAAATAGCTTAAATAGTTACAATACCTCATCTCAGAAATATAGACAGATCCTGAAGAAGGCTGGAGTGTACAACGGCCGAAACGTCGTGTATATGAGAATAAAGATGAGACTGTATTTAATTTTATTTTTTCTTGTATGAGAAAAAGAGCTTTCTTTTTTGCACTTACATTCGCTAAATACAAAAAAAGGGATCTTTTTCACATACAGGAAAAGTATAATAAAATTTACAAAAGCTCTTTGATATGTATTTTTAATGAAACGGGTATTTATCTGTGTACTCGCTTAAGCATTTGTCTGGTTTTAAAAAATTAATTAGGTAAGTTAATTTAATTACGTAACGTCCCCTTTTTGAAAAATGCACCTTGTCCTCATTTATCCTTGCTTGCTTTCCAACGATATTATGTCATCTTTGGAGAACTCCCTTTGTTCAATTCTTGTCCTACACATGTCAGCGAAGGCAAAAACTGACGCTGAATGTGTTCATGTGTGTGTGTGTCTAAATGTGCATATATGTATTAGGTTGGTGTAAAAATAATGACGTAATAATGTCGTTTTTTGACGTTAAAAAATACGTCAAAAAACGACATTATTACGTCATTATTTTTTGCACCAACCTAATAAAATGCGCCGTTTGGGAGAATTTCTCATTTATTTATTTGTACATTTCAGGTCAAATCAAATTATTGACCGGCTACACGGCAAAGCCAATGTTTCTGAGCAAACTGACCTGGATTTGCTTGAACCATGACAAAAACATCAAACAGATTGATACCGTCCGAGCGTTTTATTTCGGCAACAATTTTCTGGTTGAAGTCGACATCGTTCTTCCCGAGGACATGTCCCTGAAGCAGGCCCACGACATAGGTGAAAGTCTCCAACAGAAATTAGAACGGCTAGCCGAGGTCGAAAGAGCCTTCGTACACCTCGATTATGAATTTACCCATGACCCCCTCAGCGAACACAAAGTAGTTTAATGCTTTATTTTTTGAATGAACATAAAAAATTGTGGTCACCTCGACTTTAATGATAGCTTTGTCAAGCCGCCGCATATGGCAACTGAAAGGTTTACTAACATTGAAGAGAACCTGTGAAAATCAAAGAGAAACAATCGAAACAACTCTACCAGACCCTTTGTATTATGACCCTTAAAATGGCGACCTTTTAGCAACTGGCACTAGAAGGTAATTGTGGTTTGTTTATCCGATGTATTAAGGCAGACATAATCGAATTTTAACTGGAGATCAAAGGATAATATCAGTTGAGGATTGAACCTTGCCAATACGGGCATCTTCTATATCAGGGGTCGGCAGCCTTTTGGAGTGAGAGGGCCAGAAAGCAATGCAGTGGAGGAGGGCCATGATATCAAATTTATTGTAATAAATTGTCTCAACCCCTAACTGCTACGTCCAGAAGACTGCCTTAGTTAAAGAAAAAACAACGAATTAATGTTATATTATTTAAACAAGTTTCCTTATTTTACTGTAGGAATAACAGGATAACACCTAACACAACCAACAAAAAATGCAAATTCCTTACTACAAACGAAATACAGTTAGAAATGTCAAATTATTTGATGAGAGACATGTTTCTGCTTATTGTTTGATAACCTCTCTACATCAGGTGAAATACTTGTCGGAAACAGAAGCAAAATATTATCCAGGTAGTCATCACCCAACCTTGTTCGAAAAACGATTTTAGTATATTTCATTTTCGAAAAAGTTGTTCACAAGCATATGTACTTCCAAATAAGGACACCATTCAATAGGATTTTATATTTTCCGCTTGGCAAAACATATTTCTTGTAGAGGTCAGCAATGGATTCGCAATTACATTTTAATTTTTAAAAATTCATCGCATTGTAAGTTGATTAACTCCAACTGATATTTTTCTGCCATTTGCGTCACAAATTAATTAAATAATTTGTGTCTAGGTGTTGGCGGGCTGGATCTGGACAAAAATCCTTCCTGAGTCAGATGTGGTCCGGGGGCCGAGGGTCGCCGACCCCTAATCTATATCATCGGATATGGCAGCAATACTCCACTTTTAGTCTAAACTAACCCTTGTAAAGATAAAGCTTGCCAGAACGAATCAGGTACTAAGCGGAAAGTACTATATAGTGGATAAAAACGCTGGTTGAGTAACCAAAAAGTGACTTGAGCCAACGGGTTGTGAATTCAATAACCTGGCCAGAGGACAGGGGTCAAAAACTTGGAGAGTTACTAAAGGGAATTAACTCATACTGAGATATCCAAAAAAGACATGGTACGTGGAATTAGAACAATCTACCCCTGTTGGTTAAATAAAGGGTTCTGTTCGAAATTCCAGTGTATATCACCTGAAGAAGGACGGAGCATACAACGGGCGAAACGTCGTGAATATGGCAGTAAGGAGAACAGTCCGAACAAAATAGTGTAAATAGCTAATTTAATATATATATATATATATATATATGACGTCGCACATTATGAAATGGACAAAGTCCGACATATTAACAACATATACAGGCCTGAATGTCCGAGAAATTTTCATAGAAAATATGCGTCCTTTGACAGGAATCTAACCTGTATCCTATGTGTGACGTCATTTGTTTACATTTAGATACGCATCGAGCAGATAGGAATGTATGAGAGAAAATCATGGAGAATTGTACTAAAAACAGTCAAATCGATCTTGCTAACCGAAACGCTCCTCTGTGGCTCAATCAGTAAAGCACGTCAGGCTATACGACGGTTCCGTTTGATTTCTGTCGGAAGACGCATATTTTCTATGACAATTTCTTGGACATTCAGGCCGGTAAATGTTGCTAATACTGTTTATTATAAACATAGCATTTACTTGAATATTTGTATCCATAAAAAGAACGTATAAACATAAAAAAATCTCTCTCTCTCTCTCTCTCTATATATATATATATATATAGCATATCTTCAGTCAAACATGTTTCATTAAATAATATAAATGTCTGCTTATTTTTAGAGTAATCCTTTTTAGTTCCCTAATCAATTTCTTGATGTTAAGATGAAATTCATCAAGGAAGGCGACGTAGTTTTTTCTTGCCCAAGTACTTTCAATCTTCTCCAAGATCATCCGGTGTGGGGGGGGGGGTGAATTATAAAGACAAACCTATTGTAATTGTGATTGTTGTCCTGGTGATTTTTAAGAACACGCATGAACGCGCTCTGTTATAATTATTTCAAAACTTAAATTTATCCATTATAGTTATGGAAGTGAGAGAACTAACCATATATATATATATATATATATATATATATAACATTAGGAGGGTTGTTTTTTTGTAAATAGTCTAAGTCCTTTTAATCACTTTATTGTAAACATTTTGTTAAGTGTAGTTAAGAATAAAAAAGGAAAATTATAAAAAGAGAAAGACCAAAGAAATAAGATATAATAAAGAATTTAAAAGGGGGGGAGAGAGAAAGAAAAGCAAGTCGTAAGACGTGCCAATATAATAAATCGTCTTTATTTTATTAATGTATGTATGTATGTATCTTTCTATCTATCTATCTATCTATATATATATATATATATATATATATATATATATATATATATATATATATTGGTTTGTTTTCTTGTCTTCTTCCATAAAACACACTGTCTTGGCCACATGTAGGAAGATCAGTACAACCAAGCTTACCCGTTCTATAACATCAAATAGCCCAACTGAAGTTTTGATTAGTTGCCGTTTTCTGGGGAACTTATATAAAACACGTCCTAAAGCTAGTAGCAAATTTTATTCTGGGTGCGGGCCGAATACTGATCATATTCGGTCGCCGTACCCATCGAAAAAGTCTGTTGTTTATTTAGACCCGAAACTTCTAGTGACATGGGAACAACAACACTGACGATGCACCTAGATTCGGCACTTAAAGGTGTATTTTTAACAATATGCTAAGAATTTTTCAATATACCCTTACACCACCCCCGCCATCCTGAATAGTTAGTACAAGGCAAGATGTATCCTTACTTTTATGTTGTTTGCGCCAAATTATGGCCCTGTCAACTGAATGTCGAAACAGAAAGCAACATTTTTCTAATCTTGTATTGTCTAAATTTTGTGATCCTTAGAGAATTGTAACCCCAGATTTTTTTCTTACCCGACGGTGTCATTTTTCTGCTGCTGTAGCCCGTCTGCTTCAAGGTTCAATGTCTTGTGAGTTCAGAGAAGACCTTCTGTATACCTAAGATCTAAAGAGTTGTTATTTGAGCTACTTGTGCCTTTATATCAGCTTGTCCCCACCTCCAAACTTCTTTCATCGAAAATGGATATCAGCCCACAGAATTTCCGTTAGCTGAGATTTTTGGCAAATATGGGGAAACATATCCGCAATAAAATCAAAATGACCTTTTTCTTTCATGACACTGCTTTTTTAACTTTCGGCCATGTTTATTGTTTTAAAAAGCGATGTTTTAGAATTGTAATATAACCTAAACATATGTAAGCGAAAAATATACATTTTTTTTCTTTCTTGAGAATTTACAACAAAAATATTAAAACAATATTATTTATTAGATTGTTTTTTTTACAAGAATAATTTTATATTTACAACATTCTAAAACTAATAGAATCGTATAAAAATTAATGGCATGCAATATCTATCATTTAGCAATTACAAAGAAATAAATATCTAAACAACGTTTTAGTCATAATTTTTTTATTAAATTATTATTTTAATTTTTTATTCATAAATTTATAAAGGTTTATTTAATTATTAAAATATGTTAATCAACTATCAGGAAATCGTTATTATTTACAATTTTTAAAACTTCGAATCAATTGGCAATTAATTTTTTTTTTTTTTTTTCACCCCAAGCAAGGCGGGGAGCCACTAGCACACAAGGGGTTATAGAGAGTTGGAGCGTGAGCAAAGAGGAGTGATAGAGGAAAGGATGAAGAGAAGGATAGGAAATAGATCAAGCCATCTGAATATGTCGATTGACATTACATTTGAATAGTTGGAGATTATAGTTATCAGGGAAACAGGAAGTTTTGTCAGCAGTTCCATGAAATAATAATTAAGCCAGCGGGACCCGTTGGCATATTTTCCAAGAATCCTTATCCTGTCACCCAGAAGTGTATTTACAAACGAAACATGTCATTAGGAAATTATCAATTAAATTATCAAAGTATAGTAACAACAGAAAACATGGGGGTTACTTATTTTGTTAGTATTTCTTTTGATCTAGGCAGAGACGAAAATTTATTGCTGTTGTTCAGGGAAACCACCGACTTACTGGATAAAAATATGAAGCAGCTTGTGATAGAACAATAACAAACTTGAGTTCAAACACAGTAACCAGGGGCTCTGGTCCTCTTCTGCGCAGGTTTAAACTCGGTTGTATTACAGAGTGGAGGCATGGTGGAATAATGGATAGCGGATTGAGGAATCTGAGAGCCGAGTTCGAATTCCAGTCGAGTCCATTAAATTCACTTACGTTCTAATAACCTTGGAAAAGGTATGAATCCTCTTCTTTTCCCCCCAGCTATGGGTAAATAGCAGGACAGACCGGATTCTATAGGTTTGGATAGCAAATAGTCTACCGCAGAAAGAAATGGCAACCTACTGCGGGAAAAATCTTCTTCGTCAGTCATGTATCAAAAGATACAAGATCGCTTATGCATGTATCACGCATGGCACATAACTAACTGACTGACCCTTGGGAAAGGTATGAATCCTCTTCTTCTCTCCCCAGCTATGGATAAATAGCGGGACAGACCGGGTTTTATAGCCTTGGATGGCAATTGGTCTAATTCTAAGAAATGGCAACCTACTGCGGGAAAAGAATCTGCCTTGTCAGTCTTGTATCGAAAGATACATGATCGCCCAAGCATGGCACATAAGTGACTGAAATTCACTTACGTGCTAATACCCTTGGGAAAAGTATGAATCTTCTTCTTCTCCCCCACCCCAAACTATGGGTAAATAGCAGGACAGCCTGGGTGCTGTAGCCTTGGTTGGCAACTGGTCTACTGCAGAAAGAACATTTACAAAGTGCTGTAAAAAAAATGCGGGAAAAAAAATCTACCTCTTCAGTCATGTATCACGCATGGCACATAACTGATTAAAATTCTTTTACGTGTTAATACCTTTGGGAAAGGTATGAATTCTCTTCTTCTCCTCCCCCCTATCTATGGATAAATAGCAGGACAGACCGGTGCAGTAGCCTTGGATGGCAATTGGTCTATCGCAGAAAGATCAGTTACAAAGTGTTGTAAAAGAAATGCGGGAAAAAATCTGGCTCGTCAGTCATGCATCACGCATGGCACATATCTGACTGTTATAGAACAGGGATCGGCAACCTAAGGCACGCGTGCCACATGTGGCACGCCAAGCAATTTCCAATAGCACGCAACCGCAAATGACATCACGATGTCCGAACCCACTACAGAGAAGATATTTAGCTGTTTTAATTTTAATATATACTAAAGTATATATATACTAAATATTAATATCAAGTTGAGGTGCAGTTCAATTTACATTGCCTGAATCATTTATACAAAAATGAATTTTTGTATGAATGATTCATTTAATGTAAATTGAACTGCACCTCATACTTGATATTAAACTAACTGATCCGACGTGCAACTTTCGGATAATAACTGTGACATTCCTCTATTTATTGAACAATTTAGTTCATGCCACATTGACTGAAAAACCTACCAGTACAAAAGAATTCTTCCATTACCAGATTAGTACAAAAACCCACAATCTTAAAATTTAAAAATTCAACCTCAGTGTTGCGACCGCACGCTCCAAAATTTCTTACAATTAACAATAACACATTCCTAAAAACATATTTCAGATTACATCTATTCTTTTGTTGTCCTGTTATTACCGAGAAGTAAAAAACAAATCTATTTCTATACCTGATGATGCCTGTATGCGCAGATGAAAGCTTGTAAAAAAATAAAAAAGACCTTATGCAACTGGAATTTATAAACAGGGATCATAACATTCATCTACAGGTTCGGGGTTAATGTACTTTATTAAATTTGTTTGCGAAGGTGTATTCTCATCATTTAAATCATTAACTTCTATATCTGTTTTTTGTATGAATGATTCATGTAATACTAAATATTACCATATAATATATTGATTTGTATAAAAAAATACGTATGCTGCTGGCACACTGAATGATTTTAAAACCCCAAGTCGACACATAGGCAAAAGGTTGCCAACGCCTGCTATAGAATATCACAATTGGTCCACATAGTGTCAGTGTTGGGTGATTGTCCTAGATAAAAAATTATAATGAGTACATAGTCGTTATGTAGTTTTTGAAAGGCAAATTAATGACTGAACAAGCAAGTGTATATTTATTAATAAAACAATAAATAAAAAACTGATATGGATTTTCTTCGGTAGATGAATTTCCTCGGGTGTGATTGATTAGATATTTACAAATCAATTAAATCTGTTTGCTAGTTTGTGCGTAAATTAAAATTAAATTGTAACTATTTACTACTTTGCTACTTACGTAATTAAATAGTGTTATGGGTTCCACCCCTTTTTCATACAAGTGGACTCAACCAGTGTGTATTTGTACTGCTGTCGGTGAATACCCGAGAGGTAGAGTAATAGACAGAGTAAGAGCGTGAGGTAACCGCTTTGTAGGAGTCACAGTTGCGAGCACGTAGACTCAGAAGGAAGTCATACTTCGATACTGAATTTCCCAGACTGTATATATATATATATATATTATTGCTACTAACCGCATTTCTGGATCTATTACCAATTGTATTCTTGCGTCAATATATTTATTTGTTATATTTCATTGCTGCGTATGTCATTTCATCTCGGAAGCCACAACACATAGCCAAACGCCCGTGTGTACATCTGTAAAGGAGACGTTAATTATTAAAGTTATCGTGTCGTAAAATATATCAAAAGGCAAGGTTTAAGTAAACGAATTATCTAGACCTACAATTCTTATAACTTCTCTCTGGCATAACATTGATAACACATTAAAATATACAACAACAAATCTCATTTAACAAGAATTAAATATTTATATAACAATAAATCTATCAGGTCATCCCATAAGTTCTGTCCGAATTTTACCTTTTTTTAAAATAAACGAAATTTAAAAAGTATTTTATAATGTCTAATGGAGCTGGACATTATTTTTATGTTTACATGCATTTAAACTGATCAAATTTTATTTCAGAGAACAATAAAATTAAATTTTGTTTGATTAAAACCCTGCTAACATGGAAGTACCCAAGAATCATTTGAGGCACATAATGCTTTATGAGTTCAAGAAAAAAAAACTCAGCAGCCGAAGCGGCGAGAAACATTCACTCAGTTTATGGAGAGGAATGTGTGAATGAAAGAACTTGCAGAAGATGGTTTGCAAAATTCAGAGGTGGAGATTTCACCCTTGAAGATGAAGATCGAACCGAACGTCCAGTTGAATTTGATGAAAAGCTTCTTGAAGCAGCCCTTGAAGAAAGTCCTGCCTTATCAGTTGAGGAATTGACAGTGGTTCTCAGTTCAAACCATACAACTGTTCATCGTCATCTTCAACAACTTGGAAAAGTTCCTAAGCTTGGAAAATGGTTGCCTCATGAATTGTCTGAAAACAACCTCAAATCCCGAGTTGACATCTGCTCTTCTCTCCATTCTCGCCAACTTGTTTCACCTTTTTTTGGATAGACTTGTGACTGGCGACGAAAAATGGATCTTTTATCGAAATGTTAAGCGTCGTAGACAGTGGCTTAGTAAATGGGAAGGACCCCAGCCACAGCCGAGAAGGGAACTTCATGGGCAAAAGATTCTTCTTTCAATCTGGTGAGATCGCCAAGAAATAATCCACTTTGAATTCTTACCACCTAATGCAACAATTAATGCTCAAATATACTGTCAGCAATTAGAGCGTGTGAACCAAGCTTTGAGGAAAAAAAAAAGACCTGCTCTAGTGAATCGAAAAGAGGTGATGTTTCATCAGAACAATGCGTGACCCCACACAACAAGAATCACGTCACAAAAGATCGAAGAACTTGGTTGGGAGTAAAATTCCTTATCCACCTTATGCTCCCGATCTTGCTCCTTCAGATTACCATTTGTTTCGTAGCTTACAGAATCATTTGGAAGAAACAGCTTTTGTAACACAGGAAGAGGTTAAAACTGACATTTCTGAGTTCTTCGAATCAAAGCCAAAAGAATTTTACAGTAATGGAATTAGTAAGCTTGTTAATAGATGGAAGGAAGTCATAGATAATCAGGGAAAATACATTGTTGATTGAATCTGTAATTAAATGTAACATTTGGTCACTTGTTTTCTTTATTCAAAATTCGGACAGAACTTATGGGATGACCTGATACAAGAAAATGAATGTGCTGATTCAATGAATTTAGAGATTTGGTTGAAGAGTTTAAACTTGTTTTACAACACTCTAAATGTTCTTGGTCAAGTGAAATATATTCACTGAGAAGAATATTCAATATGTGAAGTTAAAAATAGAAATTGTCAATTAATAAACTGGTTTGTAACGAAATAAACAGTTTTAGCAGTTTCTACGATTGAAATTTTGTAATGTTTAAAATGTAACAAAAGTTACCAGCCTTTGACAGTGAATTATACTTGTCAAGGTTTGTAATATATTGTGAGACCGGAACTACCTACACAATAGACTCTTCCAGGTCTGTATTAAGTATCCAACACAACACTCTACAGAGAGAGACAGAGAGAGCCGCGTACGACTATCAGTATTGGACACTAACATATAGTAAGCTCCGCTTACATTATCTTTGTAACCTGTTGCTGATATATCTTTCTTACATCTAATCCGTGTTCCGTATTTTCCTTCTGTGGTCCCGACTTTGGCCCCACATCATAATAGTAAAATGTCTTACTAAGTTCGAGAAAATACTTTCAGTTCTTGAGTCGAAAATTAATCTTGATGAATGAATAATTATTTGGTAAGAAAGTTCTGCAGATTCAGGAAATCCGATGTAAGAGGAATCTAGGAAAATTTGGTGAGTGAGAGTTGAGGAATCGGAGAGTCGAGTTCGAATTCCAGGTGAATCCATTGCATTCACTTACGTGCTAATCCCCTTGGAAAAGGCATTACTCCTCCTCTTCTCCTTCAGGCTATGGGTAAGATAGCAGTACAGACAGAGTTCTATAGCCTTGGATGGCAACTGGTCTAGAAGAAGGACAACTCTGAATTCAAATGCTGCGGAGGGTCGCTTTGGGGACCTTGTGGCATGTAGTGCACCAGGTCTCTGTATTCGGTCCTTCAAAAAGTGTGGATGGTCCTGCACAAAACCTTCACCACTATAATCAAATCGTATGGGCTTGCGTCTGGGCTGTTGGTTCCTAGGAACTGATCTACTTGACCCTCATACGTCGAATACGAAATGAGAGTCCACCATATATATATATATATATATATATATATATATATATATATATATATATATATATAATGTGTGTGTGTGTGTACAAGGTGTATCAAAAATATTTTTATTATCCATTTATTCTGATATTTATCGTTGTTTATTATACATGGTGTTTCAAAAAGAATACGCCAAAATCATCACGTGATGTGTCAAAAACGAAAAAAATTACAAACCTCAAGCATGAACACATGTGTCGTATATACATTCAAGTTTCATTTCATGTTTTATAAGTGCTCAATGTGGCCACCACCGGCAGCGCGGACAACATCAAGCCGATATGAGAATTCCTCCCAAACACGCCTCAGCATGTCACGGTCCACCGTGTTGATTGCAGCTGTCATTCGATCTTTCAAGTCATCGATACTTGCTGGAAGTGCTGGAACATAAACTTGGTCTTTAACATACACCCCACAAGAAAAAGTCATACACAGTGAGGTGCGGGGATCTGGCAGGCCAACCACAAAGAGCAAGGTCTTTAGCACCCCTCCTCCCAATCCATCGCTGAGGCACGTTTTCATTCAGATAAGCTCTAACCCCGAGATGCCAATGGTGTGGTGCTCCATCTTACTGAAAAATGAAGTCATTCGAATCTGCTTGCAGTAAAGTGAATAGTCAGTTTTGGGTGCTCTGTTCCCCAAATGCACACATTGTGACGATTGACTGTGCCTCTCAAATGGAAATTCGCTTCGTCACTAAAAACTAAACGTGAAAAGAGAGTTTCATCACCTTCCTCCATCTCCAGCATTGACTCACAGAATGTCCTCCGCATCACCTTGTCATAATTAGTAAGTGCTTGGACGAGGCTTAGTTTGTATGGTTTCATGTGTAATCGTCTCTTTAACTCACGCCAGACAGCGGTATGAGGGATGGCAAGCTGAAGACTTGCTCGACGTACGGACTTACGTGGGCTGCTCTCAAATGCATCATGAATCCTCTCCACTTGCTCCTCTGTAACACGTGGTCTTCCAGGACTCTTTCCTTTGCACAGGCACCCACTCTCTTTAAACTGTTTAACCCACCGTCGAATGCTCTCACGATGGGGCGGATCAATGCCGAATTCTGTTCTGAAAGCACGCTGCACCGTGACAATGGCGTTTAGTTTCGCGAACTCAAGCACGCATAATGCCTTCTGCTGAGGTGTCGCCATTTTGATTGATCTTCCCACAATTCAGCTGCACCAGAAGCGGTGAAACTGACACCTAATCAAACTTTGACAACTACTCTACCAAATAACCACTGATTCAGTCGACTACAATGCTATAGACCTGAAAAAACAGCGTAATGATATTGGCGTATTCTTTTTGAAACACTCTGTATTGTAATCTTTATTACATTATTATGCATTTATTAGGTTGGTGCAAAAATGTCGTTTTCTCGCATAGTAACATATGTGAGAAAACGACATTATTTTTGCACCAACCTAATATAGTCTTTAATTATTAAAATATATATTCGTGTATTTTTTAAGATAAGTCGTGGTATACATATTTTTTTTTTTAAATAAGTATTATCTAGCATGTTTAATTTATTAAGAATTGAGGGCCCTCTAGTTTTCAAAGAAATAATCTTTGGTTATTTCAGATTAACAGAAATAATAAAACCAATGTCTAAAATGCAAAATGTCTATTCATGTCCGCGTAGGGCGATAAAAGGAGAAGATTCATCAACTGCTATGGAGGTCTATATGTATCGTAGATTATGAATAGACTAACATAGACACAATTACTACACCGTAGTATTATATCAGCATAATAGATATGCTTGTAAGACGCAGTATTCATGGCCTTTTTTTCTTTCTTACTAGCTCTGTCCATATGCTAATAAGAAGCAAGATGTTGTTCAAGGTCTTGACTGTTCGCGAAAATCGAAGATATTCCATTTCAGACCAAGAAACAGGAGATCAAAGAAATCCTTTCCATCACATCCCAAAGAAACAACTGACTAGACGATCTAATAATTTTTGAGCTGTCGAGACCGGACAAGCCACTAGTATTGATTACAGACGTGAGAATCGATAGCTGCAATCGCGCGTTTAGTTGTGGCCTCGTCAACTCTATATTTCGTATTGGCATCAGCTTGGCCACAGGAAAAAAAAAAAGGGCGAAGTTGATATCCGACCCCGTCAAGGAACCACACAGCTGTTTTGCATTCAGATCTTGTTTACTCGGCTAGTTTGACTTTGCTATTTCATCCATGCCTATGTGGAGAACAGATTGAATCATGTTGTTCTCTGGAAGATTAGTACGAAATGAATGTAATCTTTCCCGCCACGTCGAGTTCATTTTGGGGGCCGTTAAGCCACTCATTTCTCTAAATAATTAAATATTAGGTTGGTTAAAAAATAATGACGCAATAATGTCGTTTTTTGACATATTTTGTAACGTCAAAAAACGACATTATTACGTCATTATTTTTTGCACCAACCTAATAATTAAATAATTTTTTTAATTAAAGGATTTCAAAGATTTTCTCGTCGATGCTTTACAAATAAGACATAATCTAAATAATTAAAAAAAAAAAAAAAATTTAGGCATACCCGTCTAAAATACGAACGTTCCTTCGCACAGAGCATTTTCTAGCGAACAAAATGTCCTTGCAACAATACAGACGTGTTGTATTTTGGTTGGAGGACATATTGAGTTGTGGCAACGTTACTATAACATTACAATCAATTCTTTTCCTGTTCCCAAACTGACCGCTAATCTCCGATGAGGTCACAACATTATGAAGTTCTAAAGCTGAAAAAAATCCCTACTGACCAATTCTAACAACAGAATACTTTTTCTTTACGTAACAAGAAGTATAGAAGGTATTCTTGCCTTTCTCTTATGGTCATACGAAATCAGGCAGTAACTCTCTATTTTGAGTGGCTCTTGGGCCTTGTAGTGACTGAACATTATATATTTATATTTCTATATTTGATATATATATATATATATATATATATATATATATATATATTTGGTTGGATAGATGTGAGTTTGTGACCCTGGGTTTCACGCTTTAGCGATCGTCAGACAAACTGATTAATTTTTTAAAAAAATTGGGTTTATGTAGATTGCGTGTATTGGTGTTATTGTGGAAGTGGTGGGGGAAACTTCGTTGTTTTTTCATCGTACTAACGCAAACATCGATGTATGCAGACACATATACATACTTGGTCGTCCGTCGTGACTCATACATATATAAACATATGTGGGCAGTTTCGGATATGACATATGTATGTATACGGGTGGTGTTGGGTGGTACACATCAATTTCAACATACGCATTTGTATGTTGAAATTTAAAGATTGAAAGTGTGGCGAAAATGTCTCGTGAATGTCTCGTGAATGAATGTATACCCAGGGTCACAAACTCACATCAATCCAACCAAATATGTTAGCTCTATCTCTGATATTGAGCGCTTTCTAATAAGTACCGCGCATATAATATAATATATAAATAATTATACATATATATATTTATTTATATTTATATACACACACTTTTCATATATATATATATATATATATATATATATATATATATGCATTTTTTTATATATATTATTTATATATTATATATGCGCGATACTTATTGGAAAACGCTCAATATCAGTGATAGAGCTAACATATTTAGTTGGGTTGATTTGTGTTTGTGACCCTGGGTTTCACACTATTTACGATTAATACAGAACTTGATCAGATCTAACGTTACTGAAGTTGACTACATTTTGGGGTTTTCCCTAACCGGAAATTGTTTATGATAAAACCTGAGTCTTTCTGGCCTTTTGCCATACTAGGCAATAGTCGTTAGAGTTCAAGGTTCAAATAGAAAACTCATAGGTTTCAAATTGAAAAGTTTTATTAACGTACTGGGTTAATGACTGACTTTCAAGTTGAAAAGTTACGACGACAGTCATTTTGAGAAACATTAATGTTAATGCACCCAAAATTTCGGTAAATATTCCTTCGGAAGTCGTGTCAGCGATTGTTTACGAAAGGTTTTCAACTTGAAATATCTTTGACTTCTATGACGAAAATGAATTGTCAAAACATCGTGAGATCAACATCGTAATCTGACACACAAAACACCGAAATGACTTCAAATTCGAATCTACAGGCACGGAAGTTAACACACATCTTGCTCAAATTTGACATTTTATAAAACTCGTCTCACCAACCATGATCCAATTTACTATAAAATCGAAAGGGAATTAAGCGTAACTTCACAATACCTCATACTCCCAGAAGACGAGTATTCATAGATTTCGACACTGGACATTATGTTATGAAATTCGTATTTACCGTGAGACAATACGAAATAGGATGGAAATAAGAAGTTTTCAAAATTTTACTATGAACGTCGTCATTACATAAAAGATGAAAGAAAGAAAACGATGGTAATTTGTGCGAAATTAAAATTTCATGAAATATTTAGATTGTTGAAAAATAAAATATTCAAATATAGTTCATATCAGAAGATTTATTTGCAGATTAGGGTTTTTTAATATCTTTTTATCTGTAATTACATTGCATCTGACTGGGCATCTCGAGGCGGTTAGCAAGCTTGTCCCGCTAAAACAGTTACGAGTAAGTAGTGAGTTCAATCCTCACTGGGTGCCTCATACTTTCGGCCTTGTGCTACATCTAAGCTACGCTTGGAAGATCCCTACAGTGCATCTGTTTACAGTAAAATATTTTGTTGCGATATTTTTTATTACTGGTCTCGTGTATTTTTTGTAAGAATAATTTTATTTGTTTATCGATGATGTAATTATGAAAATTATTGTTTGTTTTATATGGAGACTTTGAAGGCCTTGTATTGCTTCTTTTTTTTTTTTAATTTTTAATCATTTCACCCCAAGCTAGTCGAGGGTTCCACTAATGCACAAGGGGCTGCAGAGACTGAAAGTAAGGGAACAGACTGGGTATAGGGAGCTGAAGAAGGGATAAAAAGAAAAACAGAGAAGGATACAACGAAGAACGAGGATCAAGGCATCAGAACATATCGATTTATGTCTGTAATGGGACCTTACCCATAATAACATAATAGACTATTCCATAGGTAATAAATACTGTGCCTCAAGAGGAAGCAGAGAGTTCAGACCGAAGTCGGGCGACCGGCTGATCGGCTGATCGGTTGAACTCTCTGCCTACGGGCGGGGAGGAACACGAAGGAGGCTACGCCGAAGGGCGGAGTCTCTTTCGGGGTGGTAGACGGACCCTGAACCCCTTTATACGGGTTCAAAGGGCATATTTTTGCACGAGCCCACGGGCTCGGAAACCCCACGTTAAACCGGCCTTGTGCCACATGATGCCCTCGTGGGGGGTGACAAAATACCGTTCAGTCCGAAGTCGGGCGACCGGCTGATCGGTTGAACTGTCTGCCTTCGGGCGGGGAGGAACCCGAACGAGGCTACGCTGAAGGGCGGAGTCTCTTTCGGAGACGTAAACTCACCCTGAACCCGTTTATACGAGTTCAAAGGGCATATTTTTGGCCAAGCCCACGGGCTCGGAGATCCCACGGGCTCGGAGATCCCACGGGCTCGGAGATCCCACGGGCTCGGAGATCCCACGTTAAACCGGCCTTGTGCCACATTATGTCCTTGTGGGGGAAGGACTAAATACTGTTCAGTCTGAAGTCGGGCGACCGGCTGATTGGCTGATCGGTTGAACTCTCACCCTTCGGGCGGGGAGGAACCCGAACGAGGCTACGCCGAAGGACGGAGTCTCTTTCGGGGAGGTAAACTGACCCTGAACCCGTTTATACGGGTTCAAAGGGCATATTTTTGGCCGAGCCCACGGGCTCGGAGATCCCACGTTAAACCGGCCTTACGCCACATGATGCCCTCGTGGGGGTGGCGACTAAATACTGTTCAGTCTGAAGTCTGGAGTGAGGTCCGTCAGGAGTCTGTGAGTCAGTCAGAGGGAGCAAGTCAGTCAGTCGAGTCAGAGGCAGACCGAAACAGAGTCGCGTTCAGGCAATTACTACTTAACCTGATTGTTCGTACTAACACTTTTCTACTTCTCTGTATATATTCCTGTTTGTAATATATCTGTGTTATTCCATATCCGTATTCGAGTTCTTCTTTATTGGTTCTACCTTGGACTATCACCGTGGTACAAGGAACCGGACCATAACAATATTATATCTAAATTTTGAAAGATTAATGTTATCAGAGAAGCAAATAAGAGGAAGGTAGTTCCACTGTCGGGAAGTGCGAGAGAAGAAGCTGTTGGAGTAGAAGTGGCGGTTATATTTAACTGTTTCAACAGTAAAAGGGTCGGACCGAGATGCCAGCCTAGTAGCACGCTTAAAGTCATGAACTCGGAGCACAAGTGAAAATAGCACGTTAGACCAGATGACATGAAAATATTTATAGAAAAGACAGAGGGATGCCACATTACGTCGATGAGAAAGTGACTGGTTATCGATGCAGCATGTCAGGACCGATCACATTGCATATCTGTCTTGTGAGTTTGTCGAGAACCTCTAAACGAACAGCGGGGTCACCAGACCATATATAGCAACAGTATTCTATGCATGTACAAATGGTAGATTTGTACATGTGAAGGATGGTTGAGCCCTATTTTGCTTTTGCCATTATGCTCCTTGCTGAGGCCCTGGTGTTTCTCATGCAATCGAGCCCTTTCTGGACACGCTTTTGATTTTTCATGGTTTTGTTGTTTTTCACCAAGGAATGGTAACATCTTTTTTGGCCGAATGGGCATTTCCGCCCTCAGTGAGTTTCCATTCCTATGTACACATAAATTACTCTCGTTTTAACACCATGAAACTTGCCAAGGGAGTATAAGTGCCGACTAATTGGTGATTGTGTAAAAGCGCATTCAACTTTTAGTCGTGGCTAGTCATACTTCGCCGGAAACGTGTTTACAAAATTATATATATATATATATATATATTAGATTGGTGCAAAAATAATGCCGTAATAATTTCGTTTTTTGACGTATTTTTAACGTCAAAAAAAACGTTGGTCTGCAGTTGGAGATTCATTGTGGAATTCACTTGACTCACTTCTAGCAGTTGACTACTTCTACGCGCTGATGGCGAATCTTATGAGTGTTGTTCTTGTCCTACGTATTATCGTTCATTACCAACCTTTGTATGATTATTCTATTCAGTAACCTTTACTAGTTTACAACACTATGAATAAAGAAAAAATGAAAACTTAGCCGACGCGTTTCATCTTCTGTGGGACTTTATTGAGGTAAATGTAAGGATTTTTTATTTTGTGACATGTATTTATACACAAGAGCAAAAATGTTATTGATTTTTCAGAAGTTTTGGTATCGATATGCTCATGAATATTTATCAGGTTAGAGGAAAGATCAGGCAAGTTCTTGGACGTGAGAGAAAATTTTAATTGTGTTATGTGTTATAGTTACAAACTACGGATACAAACTTTTGGAGCGTGCAGTAGCAACCCTAAATATAATTGTTTTGAAAATTTAAGAGAGTGTAGGTATGAATGAACAATTTAGTTCATGCCTTATTGACTGATAAAATCCTACAAAAAAATTTCTCAAATTGCCATATTAGTAAAAAAAAAAAAAAAAAAAAAAAAAGCACTCTCTTGAATTTTCAAAAAATTCAACCTTAGCGTTGCGACTGCACGCTCCAAAAGTTTGTATCCGTTAACAATAACACATTTTAAAGAAAACATATTTCGATTCGCATTTAATTTTTCATCTCTGATGCTACCTGGATTTACTAAAAACAAAATAATTTCCATGCTGACTGAATGTACAGTTGAAAGTACTTGCGTATTAAAGAAAGACCTTATGCAGTTTATAATTTTTAAAAACAAGGATCATAACATTCATCGAGTGATTTGTAATGCACTTTTAAAATTTAGTTTGTGAAAGGATTTCGCCATTTTATATCATTAACTTTACTAATCTACTTTTTGTATGAATGATTCATTGTAATATAAATTGAATTGCACCACATATTTGATATATATATACATACACCCACACACATATATATAACACATGGCATACATACATACATACATACATATATATATATATATATATATAAATATATATATATATATATAACACTTTCAAAGTAAAGCAAAATAACAGCGTCTGCTTCTAGCTTTTTTACAAAGAAAATTAGTGACATCTTCTCTTCTCTTCTCTCTTAACTTCCTTCTCTCTTTTTCTCTCTATGAGTTTTTTCTTCTCTACCCCTTCTCTTCTCTCTTAACTTCCTTCACTCTTTTTCTCTCTATGAGTTTTTTCTTCTCTATCCCTTCTCTTCTCTCTTAACTTCCTTCTCTCTTTTTTTCTCTATGAGTTTTTTCTTTTCTACCCCTTCGAATTCAATATATAACTTCCGTTTAAATGTGTCAATATCTGCTAACTCACTCATGTCTTCTCTCTCTCCTCACATCACTTCCTCACTTCGTTAATTTACATATGTTTAATACGTCCCGTCAAAAATGTGTAAATTTTCTTTTCATTTTTTGTTTGGAAGTAAAGTCTGATGATCCGCAGTCCTTTTAAAAGGGCTGTGGTGAAATAATTTATTACATGGAACCTTAAAGTGGTCTGTTTCTATTTAAATTATTTGCTCTGGATTTACATTGAACTCTCTGGATTTTATCCTCCTTAGGTTTACCAATACGGATTACCTAGTTTTTCATAATATATATATATATATATATATATATATATATATATATATATATATATATATATATATACCTACGTTTGAAGTATAGCTTAAAATTTCATGGTTTTCCCAAGTCGTCAATCGCGAACTGGTGAATTACTGGGTTTCATGGGAGGAACGCTAAATTAAACGCAGATTTAAAGCTCACAGTATGTATAAACTTAATATATTAGTAGGGTGTAAATTCAAAATCTAAAGTGTAGGCAGGTGGATATTGGAAAAAAAGATGCAAGCTTAAAGAACGACTGGTCGTGCGTCTCGAAAAGGACCTCCAATCGATTGTGAACTGGGGCATGAATTGGCTGGTCAACTTCAACGCTTCCAGGACAAAACTGCTCTCTATTAATCACCACAGAGATCCTTCCCTTCCCTTCCCTCCATTAGAATGTCTGACGCTCAACTTCTCGAGAGCAACTCTCTGCGGCTTCTCGGTCTCAGGTTGACTGCTGACCTGAGATGGAATAAATACATTGAATCAATTGCCTCATCCACTGCAACGAAAGTTGGCTCCCTGAGCCGCGCCAAGAAGTTTTTCTCCCCAGAGTCGATCCTCCAGATCTACAAATCAACAATTCGCCCTTGCATGGAGTATTGCTGCCATATATGGTCTGGTGCCCCTTCTGTTTGGCTCGGGCTTCTTGATAGGCTCCAGAGGCGGATATGCAATGTAGTTGGCCCTGCCCTGGCGTCTCGTCTACAGTCACTTTCTCACAGACACGCCGTCACTTCCCTCTGTCTGTTCTACAAATACTTTCATGGAAATTGCTCTGAGGAGCTGCATTCGCTGGTTCCCAGACGTCATGAGTTCCAGCGCCTTACGAGGTTGGCATACCGCTCTCCCCCCTTCACTGTCGAAACTCCTAAATGTAGCCGTCTCTTCTACTCTAATAGCTTCATGTCTCGCACCTCTCGCCTGGGGAACTCCCTTCCTTTTTCCTGTTTCCCTGTGAGCTATAATCTCCAGCTATTTAAGTGTAATGTCAATCGACATCTCCAATTGCCTTGATCTATCCACTACCCTCCTCCTCATCCTTTCTTCTATCACACCTATCTGATCTTGCTCTAAATTTTCTGTAACCCCTTGCGTCCTAGTGGCTTCCCGCCTTGCTTGGGGTGAAATGCTTAAAAAAAAAAAAAAAAAAAGAAGTAGTTTTTGGTCATTAATTTTTTTCAGGGTGAATCTTCTTTCCAGCAAACACATCAGTCGCCAAGGCCGGAAATATGGTGTCGATTTAGTGATTTCTTACGCCTTAATCAGAAAATCACTTTTGCTACCAGTTCAAGAAAGATAATTGTGTCACTACCACACAAATAAGACAATGTTTAGACATTGAAAAACATAAGGGAAACTAATTCCTTTTAATAATATGTGGGAATATACACACTTTGACTGAAGAATGTCACGAGGCAGGAAGCACGCGTAGCAAAAATATGGAAAATAAAGTATAATACGTATTTTAAAAAAATCCACATTATAACAAAAAAACGTTTGCGGTTTCTCTTTTTAAAATATACATTTTTCTCTCGTTGGGACAACTATAATCTCTTCCATATATATATATATATATATATATATATATATATATATATATATATATACAATTATTTATTTAAAAATTACAACATAGATATGTATAAAATCACTACAAAAGTAGCCATTTTGTTTCTACACTTCCGGTGTCTTATCAAGTGATGACGTTGAATGTAGAATAAATGTTTTTTTTTACATTCAACATCATAACTTGATAAGACAACGGAAGTGTTGGAACAAAATAGCCATATTTGTAGTGATTTTATAAGATAATTATGTTATAATTTTTAAATAAATAATTATATCTGCTCTACTCTGTATTGAGCACTCTTTTAAGAATAGTAATTGTTGGTTATTGGAATTTATTCCGTATACACCAATCCTATACTTGGGTATATATATATATATATATATATATATATATATATATATATATATATATATATATATAAGAGTGAAACTCAAATGCCATCTTTTACTCTTTTAGTTTGTGGAAATATGTGTGTTGACATTAGGGACATCCACTAATTCGCGGCGATATCTAAGCTATAAAATGAATTTTTAAAAACGACGAAGCTCTCTTGAAGCTTTCATTTTAGTTTTAATTGAAAGCTATAGATTAAATTTACTATTTTTCAGTAAACAAAATATTCTGAAGTATTTCAAACAGAAATTATATCGATTGGAATCGATTTTTTTCTAAAATAAGTGATTAGCGCCTTTTTTTTTACTCGCCTTTCATCGCAATGCAATTCTCTGTATCAAAAAATCTACTAAAAATAAAATATACTTTTCTGAAGTTTATTTAATTTGAAGCGAAACAAATATTATTTACTTTACGTTTAAAATACCGCAGAAATGAATATTTTAAGCAAACAATATAAGTTTTTTTTTAAATGACAGTAGCCATGTTTATGTGTTGGACGAGGCGATATGAGATTGATTGTTGTTCTACAGAGACTTAATCTGTAAAACATAATTTATAAAAAAAAAAATGACGTAAGCGCCTTTCCTTATATAATTTTGAAGTACTCAGTAATTACAAATGTTGGTAAATTTTCTCCGTAATCTAATTTTAGGAATGTTGACTTTAAATTTACTGTAGCCATCGCTCTTATTTCCTAATAATATCGTATATGGTCGACCATACTATTTAAAATGAATATGAATATAATATATTGTATACAGAAAAAAAATAAAATTATTCAAAAAATCTTGGTCAAAATGATTTATATTAAGTTTTCAATTTCTGATTAATAAATATAGTTTTCATTTAATAACAATATCACCTAACGAAATCAAAAAGAAATTTAAAAGATTTAAAACTTTATAAATTATTATAATTAATTAATTAAAATTTTATTTTATAAATTACTAGCAGGAGCGCCCGGCATTGCCTGGGGATGTAACAGTAAGAGATAGATCAAGTATCGACCATTATAAAGACTGAAAAATAAAATTGACAAAGATTATTGTTTAAGGTTGACGGACACGCATGACTTAATTAGTTTGTTTTTTACGAATTGGTCAAACCCAAACTCAAACAAAAACATTGTTTTCAATCGTTAGGAGTCTACCAATTGAATAGAATTTTATTATAAACAATTGTCTTGTAAATGGAATTTTTAAAGCATTCTGAATGTAAAAATAAAGACAAAAGTATGCAAGACAATAAGAAACACTACCTGCCAAAAAAAGTGAAGTTTTGTTGAAATCGGTTGAAAAATGTAGGAAATCCGATCCCATATATAAACGAACACACACACACACACACACACAAACAACCTGGCTTTTATAATAAGGATAACTCGATATGAGTTGTCCGCCTTTCATTCTGGCGACAGAATCGTGTTTTATCGCGTTTTCAAATTGAGTTCATGCAAAAACAATTGTGTTTTTTCAATTTTTGGCGCTGTCAGAACCACCGCAAGGTAATTTTACGTAGTCCTGTGAAGTTTTGTTGAAATCGGTTGAAAAATGTACGAAATCCGATCCAATATATAAACGTACACACACACACACACACACACACTGCGTTTTATAAGTAAGATTATAATTAATTAATTAAAATTAGAAAATGATTCTTGTCAAAATTCATTATTCATTGAAAAATATTTTTTATTTTCAAAACAGTGTTAAGACAATTTTATTTATAAAAGCAATTTAATGCTTTTCTAATTAAATAATGCCATAATTTAATTGCCCTTTTTTATTTTACGATTTGATGCACATTTAGAAATGTGATACCTTCTCCAAGGGGTCCTGCTTTTAAATAAGAAAACAAATTTTGCAATCGAAATTTTATATTCTCAAAATTTCATGAAATTAAGTAAGTGGAGTGTAACATATGCAAAAAAAAAAAAAAAAAAAAAATTACCAAGATTTTATCAAAAATAATTTCATTCATTTGTAAATGAACCCTGAAAGATTCATTCATTAAAATCCGAGAATTGATTTTTGGAAGAATTTCCAAATCAGTGCGTTTTTTATCTGAAAAATGGCGCTAAAACACCATTAGTAAATATTAAGACGATCGTTAACGAAAAAAAACAAAACAAAACAAAACAAAACAAAACAAAAAACAAGATTTTAACCAAAATTACGAACTTACTAGTGTGGTTTGCGCAGTTAAACGCAATTTTTAATGCATGAAAGATCACGTAGAGGGTCACCAATTTATAGTGGGCACTTAAAATATTGAACTCATTCACTTGACTTCATTGGAAATCAACACAGCAATGGAGACGAACAAAATTCTTCAACACGACAACGAACCTTGTCAACCAATTCCAGGCTTAACGTTAATTACTAAAATTAACATAAAACCAGCTTGCGAAAGAACGCCCACTCCCACAAAATATTCGATTCCACAACAAGCATCTCCGGTAAAAGAGCGACAACTCTGTAAAAATCAGTGAGTCAAGAATAATTTTCTTTTTCTATTTAATAAAAAAACAAACACCTTTTTAATTTTCCTACAACAACAAATACACTTAAGCACACCTTTTCACTTTCATACATACAGATCAGCAACTTAAGTTCTTTCAATATAACACACAATCAACTTTAGCGACATATATTTTTTTGTGTTTATAAAAAAATATTTATTGTTGAACAATTTCTTCTACTTGATTTATTTCTCTTGTCGTTGTTGTCTTTATGACATTTGACAGAGTAAAAATAATAGAGGGTAAGTTTTATTTGTATTTACAACAAATACAGATTGGCTAACCCACTATACTAGAGAAATGATTAATAAAATCATATGGTCTTTCGTATTAACATATATATTTTGACAATAAAACTTTGCTTTTATTAAGTTTGGGGCCTTTTTTTTATCATGCTATGCTGGTTTCTTTTCCCGAATTAGCGGAATTAACAGGTTGAGATCCATTTCTTGTAGTTAATACAAAAAGCGAATATAAATATTTGAAATTTTCTTAAATATTTCAAGTGACAAATTTTACATAACCAAGGGAAGTTACTCTGGCATCTTTCAAGGGAAGTAATTCTAAACATTTTTATTCTAAGTTAACTCCCATGTTTATTCTCAAGTCGGGGGATAAGAATAAAGTGGGTTGACATGTTTTCCTCTTTATTTACTGTTAGTTCATACGATACAAAACCCAAGAGCCACTCAAGGTAGAGTGTTATTGAGTGAGATTGTATGGGAGAAGTGAAGAAGTTAGTAAGAGATGTTCGTGAGGATGTTCGTGAGGACGATTAGGATAGATATCATTTGACCTTGGACTTAAAGAGACCCCTATTGTAGTAGCCAGGGAAGCACTAACTCGGGAGTTTGAAATGATCTGTTTTTTGGTATTAGCCCCCAAAACGACAGACAAGGTACTACGGTTAAGCTTTTTATTTAATTTTCCTTGTGTTCGAACAAGAGCTTTCTGAACAAAGGGTGTGTAAGAACTGTCCAAATGTTTTCGATCTATACACAACGGGTGACGGTAGTTATTCCATGAAATAAAACGAAAGTAATAAAACTCTGGCCATGGAGGGCATACGTTAAAGTTCCGAGTTCAAAGGTCGATATTATATTGGACAAAGAAATATCGGCAAACATAGACATTCGTGCCCACAAAGAAAACAAAAATAACAAAAGAACCAAGCGTGTCAAAAGGACTGTTTTTCCCATGACACCGCTATTATTTTAACGATTGGTCGGAATTTTTTTTATTGTTTCTAAAAAGCGATAGTTTCTAATAAAACTTAAACATATAACGAAAGTGAATTTCAAGAAACTGCAAGAAATTTCTAAGAATCAACTCGGGCGTTTCCTCCTCAAATTCTCGGTTCTTGTAAAGAATCTGTTTGAATATAAATTTCTTCCTACTTCCATGGACATGGCGAGAGAATGGCAAAAATCTTGGAATGTTTAGTCTTCGGAAAAGTGAAAAAAATAATTCATCACCGACAAGGCCGTGTAGTAAACGCTTTTGAACTCTAGCAAGAATAATTTTAAAAACCTAAGTCGGCACATAGCAAAATGTTGCCGACCCTTGTTATAAGCGATTATTTTATTCAGCCATTTTTCTCTATTTCAAATAGTAAGCTATAATTAACTAGAAGTATACACTACTATTTCTCGTAGGCTCAGCCAAAAATTGCGTACACCACGTATAAAACGGGGTCCGGTAGCTATTTCCCGAGACGATACTATGCCCTTCGGCTAGAAAAGATTCCAGATTCAGGACTAGTATATTTACTAACCTCCCCACGCGACCAGATGTGGCGCAGGACCGAGTTTAATGTGGGTGTATCCGAGCCCGTAGGCTCAGCCAAAATTTCCTGTAGAGCCCGTATAAACAGGGGTCGGGTAGTTGTTTCCCGAGATGAGACTCGGTCCTTCGGCATAGCCTCGTCTGGGAACCCTCTCTGCCCGGAGAGAGTTCGACCAGTACAGCTGGAAAAGAACAGTTCCAATATCAGGACTAGTTTTAGCCATCAGTTGTATCGAGTGCTATTTATATGGTGGATATTTGCATATGAATGCAACATTACACACCATACACGCACGCACACTCTTTTTTCTTCTTTTTTTGACAATGTAAATTTGGAATACTTTATTTTAGCAAAAGAAAAGTAATGCCGTTTTTTTGTTTTTTTTTTTAAATTAACCAGATTAATTATTATTTTAGATTTGATACCGAATCGTTTCATTTGGGGGGATACGTTATCGGTGCCTCAATGGGGACGATTTTTGCAGTGTTTAGCTAGGGAAGTTACAGATTCTTGGTTCAGCCTCTTCAGTTGAATCACTGTGCACTGGCTGTGATATAGTATCTTTTGATATGTTATTTCCATCCGAATCAGGTATAGGGTTATTTGAGACTATTGTAACTGATTCAAGTTTGGAGATTGTCGTCCCCTCCCCGGGGTCACGTAGAGAAACAGTTCTTTCTTTTCCATTTGGTAACCTAACAAGAGGGAATCTGGTTTCGCCTGAATCCGATCAACTTCTCGTACTGTAAGCTTGTACATGCTGTTCTGAACGTCATTTCTCGTGAATACACATTTCCAGGAATCGTCAACCACGAAGGAACGAATCTTCTCAGATAAGAAGAAACATCCGTTCGTGAAGAATACAATTCCCGTCTGTAAGGAACGAATCGAGTGGAGAACGTGAGATAAAAAGGTTTCCCATTGATGCGCAGGTAAAACCTCTCGATTTTAAGGCTAAGTTAATCGTCCCGCCCAGAGTTCTGTTCTGTCTCTCCACTTGACCATTGATGGCTTGTTTTGTATTACATCTGCTAGTCATTTGAGTGCTATGCGTAATACACGCGTAGACAATCATGTATCTTTCGACGAGGCAGATTTTTTCCTGCAGTAGGTTGCCATTTCTTTCTGCCATCCAACGTTATAGAACCCGGCCTGTCCTGCTATTTATTTGGGGTGAGGGAAGAAGAAGAAGATTCATACCTTTCCTAAGTGAATATAATGGATTCGACTGCAATTCGTACACAATCCGAGCCGCTATCTACTGTACCTCCCCAATCAGTTATATGCCATGCGTGATACACGATTATGCGATCATGTATCTTTCGGTACATGACTGACGTTTTTTTTCCCGCAGTAGGTTGCCATTTCTTTCTGCGGTAGACGAGTTGACATCCAAGGATATAGAACCCAGTCTGTCCTGCTATTTACCCATAGCTGGGAGGGGGAAGAAGAGGATTCATACCTTTTCCAATGTTATTAGCACGTAAGTGAATTTCAGTTAGTTATGTGTCATGCGTGATACACGCGTAGCAGATCATGTATCTTTCGATACATGACTGACAAGGCAGATTTTTTCCAACATTTCTTTCTGTGGTAGACCAGTTGCCATCCAAGGCTATAGAACCCATAGCTGGTTAAGAAGAGGATTCACACCTTTCCAAAGGGTATTAATATCTTAATGGATTCGACTGGAATTCGAACACGGATCTCCGATTTCTCAATCCGAGCCGCTATCCATTACTCCACCGTACCTCTTAAGTAGCTATTAATCGCTATTCTTTTCTCTTGATAAAAAATCTTAATTCTGTTATATTTTGCATATAAATACATTGAGGAAGGCGGCTTTCTGAATCCTTTTGATCCCGGCGTTCCTGAACAATTTTAATCTTTCTGCCTGTGTCAAAATTCGCAAATAATTGCTGTTTCAAGGTAGATAAAAAAAATAGTTACAGGTGCTTACCCATCGTTCAACCGGTGATTGAGCATTAAGTCATTTTTCTCTTCCACTGTTCAACCGGTAGCTGGGCATTACGTCATTTTTCTCTACCACTGTTCAACCGGTTGCTGGGCATTACGTCATTTTTCTCTACCACTGTTAAACCGGTAGCTGGGCATTACGTCATTTTTCTCTACCACTGTTAAACCGGTGGCTGAGCATTACGTCATTTTTCTCTACCACTGTTCAACCGGTAGCTGGGCATTACGTCATTTTTCTCTACCACTGTTCAACCGGTAGCTGGGCATTACGTCATTTTTCTCTACCACTGTTCAACCGGTAGCTGGGCATTACGTCATTTTTCTCTACCACTGTTCAACCGGTTGCTGGGCATTACGTCATTTTTCTCTACCACTGTTAAACCGGTAGCTGGGCATTACGTCATTTTTCTCTACCACCGTTCAACCGGTGGCTGGGTATTCACGTCATTTTTCTCTACCACCGGTAAAGCAGTGGTCAAGGCTTAAAGTGTTAATGTCTTATGCGTTCAATATTTAAGACATTAAGGTCGAAAGACATTTTCACATGAGAAGCAGAAGAGAAAACCTTACGTCACTTATCCAAAGTATTGTGAAGAGTGCAAATGAAAACGAAACAAGTCTCCTTCTCCGATGTAAAATTGCAAAGAAGTTTACATTTATTAAACAGCACAAAACAAAACAAAAAAAATAATAGCTGTTTCTTTGTACAACTTACAGTTAAGCAAGATAACAAGATCTAAATTTAAAATACGTTAAATGTATTGGTTTATTGATTTCCTTTAGCGGCATATCAACATCTATGGGTTATTTAACGAAGACTTTTTGGGATGGCCAAAGACACATTCCAAAAGCAAGGCAGAGTATTACGAGACTGGAGGATTTCGTTGGTAACAAAGAAAAGAGTACCGAAGTGTTACGTAATATCTGTCCTTCTTTACGGCAGCGAATATTAGACGGTCTCCTCAAAGATGAAGAAGAAACTCGAGGTATGGTTCTACAGAAGGATGCTGAGGATATCATGGACCGAGCGTGTGAGCAACGATGAGAGGATGCAAACAAGGCGGAACCTTATACTTAACATCAGGAAAAGACAGCTGAAATTTCTGCGATACGTAATGAGAAAGGAGGGCTTGGAGAATCCGGTACTCACAGGTCGAATAGAGGGAAAGCGAGATAAGGGAAAGCAATGCATGACAAACCTGGCATGCTTAAGCAAGTGGATGACATTGTGATTTGGGGCAAGGTACGGAACTTGTTGAGAACTGCAAGAGATAGGGAGAAGTGGAGAGCCATAATCGTTTACGTCCAGAAGGAACATGGCATATAAAAGAAAAAGACTACCGAAATCTAATTTTTTGCACATAATTTTATGCTTTCAGGATAAAGGTATATTTTGTAGATCCTAAAATGTATTTTTGGTATCTCTATCTATAAAAAGGCAGGATGTGTGTGTGTGTGTGTGTGTGTGTGTAACGAATGTACGGCCGCAATTTTCGACGGATTTGCACCAAAATTTACATGCACATTGTTCCAAGACCGACTATGCATTTTCCAACACCCATCGATAATGGAAATAATCGATTTTTTCATGCCTCTACGACAGTTTTCATGTAGTTTCCGGCCATTTTCTACTGGCCAGAGTGAGAGCCAATAGCTGGCTGCCACGAATAGGCAGGAAGATTCTATTGGTCAGTGTGAGAGCCAACAGCTGACTGACACGAATGTTAACTAGCATGCTAGCATGCAAAAAAAATCGATAGCTGCATTCGTCACAAGTGGGAAAAATTTAAATCTGCATGGCACTTTATTCCAATTGGCTCATTCGCTTGCTTAAACTCAACGTTGATTCTGATTCCGCAGAACTGGGTTGGGTGTAAAAAAGTATTTGTTGTTAACATTCTTTTTTCATTCGGTTTTTCCAGTTACGAGTCCTTTTTTAAACCTGATCGTTTTGTGTTCATATTGTTTAGTTCTTTTTTCGTAACAGATTTAATGTTTGGTATATAGCTTAGAAAAAATTCGCAGTGTGAGATAGGCAAGAAGTAAGGCATGTAGCAACATCAGCATGGCAAAGGGAACTCCTTTAAAGGCAAGGAAGGGCAAAAATATTTTAAGTCAAGTGATAGCGATTGCTGTATGAGTTGTACGATTTTTGAATCAAGTACGGGCAACGCCGGGCCATGCTGCTAGTTTTGAAATAAAAATGTATTGTTGCTCATTTTATTATAAAATGTACTGTTGATTTTTGTTTGGTGGGGTCACTATTTGCCCATAGCTGGGGCCCTAACAGGTGCTACTACCCTGAGTCAAGTTGGGCCAGAGAACAACAGCAGTTAAGAGATGGTTCCACGCTCCTCAAAATCTTCAATCTACCAACCAGAGGCCAACATGCCGGACGTAGTTTGTCGTCATAACAACGACGAACAATATGTTAGGCTCATAAAAAGTAAAGACAATATTAATTTTGTTTCAAAAAAGTATTCACTTATGAAAGGTGCAAACTAAAACAAAATAAAACTCCCACACCAATGTGAAATTGGAAAGAAATTTTTGATGAAGTGACAGAACAAAAGAAAGATAAGAAAAAAGATGAAATAGAAAATATTTGTGCATTTCTTATTCTTTTTTCATGTCAAAATAATTTATATTTGTTTACATAGGAAAAAAACATGGATGTGCAATGAATATTGGCACGGATAAAGGGAGACAATTTGAAGATACAGGCAAAGAGTGAAGCATAACATAATTATTAGGTTGGTCGAAAAATAATGACGTAATAATGTCGTTTTTTGACGTTACAAAATATGTCAAAAAAACGACATTATTACGTCATTATTTTTCCACCAACCTAATAATAATCTTAATTGTCAAAACCTATTTTAGTTTCATGTGCCCAGTTAGTTATAAGATTTTCTAGCATAGAAACTGTTAAAATAAAATTATTTTTTTATTTGGGGAGAGATGAATAGAAAACCTCATTTTTCTCTTATTCTGAGTCTTATGAAAGATAAAAACTAAAACAAAATAAAACTCTCACACCAATGTGAAATTGGAAAGAAATTTATGTTTATTAAATGACACAAAAAAAAACAAATACAAATGTACAATACAAATTTTCACAGAATTTTCCTTTGTCTGCCTTACAATTAGAGAAGATAACAAGCTCTAAAATGACAATATGTCAGGATCATAAAAGGTAAAAGCATTAGGTTGGTGCAAAAATAATGACGTAATAATGTCGTTTTTGACGTTAAAAATACGTCAAAAAACGACATTATTACTGTTGAAACTTGACTAATGCATGGAATAATAATGCAACACAAAATGTACTTAGAACAAAATGTATTGAAACCAGAAAGTGTACACAATATTTACATATAGTCTTTTGTATATTCCTGGGAAGACCGTTCCTGGAGAATGTGTTGACTGAGTCGCAGTCGGGCAGAGTCTCTGGTTCAATGTCTCGATTCCTGTATTTATCAATCCACCCACGAGGATCAAATGTGGTACACGGCCGTTTTAATGTGGGTATCCCCGAGCTCGTAGGCTCGGCCAAAAATATGGCCTTTCTGAACCCGCCTAGACGGGTTCAGGCCCTGTTAACCTCCCCGGACGAAACCTTGCCCTCCGGCAAAGCCTCGTCCGAGTTCCCCTCTGCTAATGCAGAGAGTTCGACAGTCGCCGAGAGTCTGTCTCTCGGTCTCTGAATCTCTTGATTCCTGTATTTATCAATCCACCCACGAGGATCGAATGTGGCACAAGGCCGTTTTAATGTGGGTATCCCCGAGCCCGTAGGCTCGGCCAAAAATATGGCCTTTCTGAACCCGCCTAGACGGGTTCAGGCCCTGTCAACCTCCCCGGACGAAACCCTGCCCTTCGGCAAAGCCTCGTCCGAGTTCCCCGCTGCTAATGCAGAGAGTTCGACAGTCGCCGAGAGAATCTCTCGATTCCTGTATTTATCAATCCACCCACGAGGATCGAATGTGGCACAAGGCCGTTTTAATGTGGGTATCCCCGAGCCCGTAGGCTCGGCCAAAAATATGGCCTTTCTGAACCCGCCTAGACGGGTTCAGGCCCTGTCAACCTCCCCGAACGAAACCTTGCCCTTCGGCAAAGCCTCGTCCGGGTTCCCCTCTGCTAATGCAGAGAGTTCGACAGTCACCGAGAGAATCTCTCGATTCCTTCCCTCTCTTCCCGGTACCAACCATATTTATATAGTCGGTACTCCACTATGCAAATTAGGTGGATCCTACTACAACAATTACGTCATTGTTTTTGCGCCAACCTAATACTTACAGTTTATTTCAAAAAAGTATTCCCTTTTATAGATTCAACAGTCGAAAATCTTTGAAAAGAATGGCAAGTTCACAAGTGTTGCTGGGTAAGATAAATAATAGTTTAGTTTTTAAACTGAAATTCAATATTCACATGAATCTCATTTTTATATAAAAGTTCAAAATCAGGTTTAATACCTCTAACTTCTTCAAGCTTCTTTCAATTATATTTCAACTTCTTTTCTTTTCCTTCTGTTACTTCCCTTTCATTATCAATGGCGGCATGATCGGCTTTTAGTTTTTCCTTGTTTCTTCCGCTACAGATTCGTAGTTTCCGTCGGCGTCGTCCTTGTGACTGCCGAAACTAATCAGTCTTTTTTTTTTCTTTTTTGCTCTCCTTGCAGCTGCTAACAACTTACGTCTTTTGCTTTTTGCCTCCCAGCAGCCAACCGACTTCCTCCTGTATTTATCTGACTCTCCACTGAGTCAGGATACTTTTTAATGTGGGGAACCAGAGTGTCTTCACTCGGGCCACTGGTCTTTTCTGGCCTTAGCTAATCATGGCCGGTCAAGAAACCACGCTACGGAGCAGATCCGAGGATTCTGTCCAGGTTGCGGGAGAGGCCCTGACAGAATAGATACTACAATAACAGCATCTCACCCGCTGCAGATTTTTTTTTCTCTTCTCCGTCCGTTGCTAAGTCTCTTGCTAAGTCTACCTAGACGGGCTCCCACTTCAAACAGAAATTTGATAATATGTGTGCATAATTTACTTTCCCTATTGGTTATAAATTCACAGAATGAATCTCTTAAACCACGCTTCTTTACAGTCTTTACTTAGGCAGATTTTGAGGCCATAAGATTTGAGCCTCTTTTTTGACAAATTTGAAAAACAAATTTTACAGATGTATCTTTTTCATAAACCGCCAGACTTCATTTTGTAAGTATTTACTACATCAATTCTGAGCCTGGCGTATATAACTTTTGACACATTCAACATATTCATTCTCGCTTTCTATTTATAATAAATTTTTATAGGTCATAGCATTATTCTGAGCAAAACAATAAATGCTAGAGACATTTGAAGATGAAGTATGAGATGTCTTCTCGATGGTTCAAATCTTAGAAAGCTGAAAGAAACGAAATTATTACACTACCAGATGAGCCAGTAAATATACCCGGAGATTTCAAGACGAGTTATTTGATAAAACTACATTTACAGTTGGCGTCAACGAGGTTTTTTTTTCTTTTGCTAATGAGGATTCGTTTCTCTGAATTGGTTTGTGAAGCAAAAGATAGTTAAAAGAAAATTTGCAGCAAGAAAAAATGAGTTTCAGGTTCACGAGGTCTGAAGTTTCTCACTCGAAGAATCAAAGGTTAGAAGAGGATTTCATTTTGAAGGAAAATGAATCAGACGTTAATTGGATTCTTTTTTTTACGTTTTTTTCTTTTTGTTGTTGTACTTCTTCTTGCAGGGAAATGGAAAGCCGGCTGGTGTCAAAGGATTTTGAAGGTTTCATAAAAACGAATACCCCATGATTAATTATGGAAGTGGAAAAGCATTTGAAGGACTTCTTGACTCAACACTTCTTTACTTATATCAATTTCTCTCTCTCTCTCTTTCACTCGTTATCAGTTTCTTTCTCTCTCTTTATTCTCTCTCTCTTTCTCTTCCACCCACTCTCTATCTATCTGTCTGTCTGTCTGTGTCAGTCTGTTTATATTTATCTGTTCATGTGTCAGTTTGTTCATTTCTTTCTATGTATCTATCTCACTCAGTCTGTTCATATCTATCTGTCTATTAGGTTGGTGCAAAAATAACGACGGAATAATGTCGTTTTTTGACGTATTTTTAACGTAAAAAAACGACATTATTACGTCATTATTTTTGCACCAACCTAATATCTATCTATCTATCTATCTCATTCTGTTCATATCTATCTATCTATCTATCTATCTCATTCTGTTCATATCTATCTATCTATCTATCTATCTATCTATCTATCTGTGTGTAAATCAGTTTATTTTCTCTTTCTCTCTCTCCCTCTTTATATCTATCTATCTATCTACCTATCTATCTATCTATCTATCTATCTATCTCATTCTTTTCATATCTATCTATCTATCTATCTATCTATCTATCTATCTATCTATCTCATTCTTTTCATATCTATCTATCTATCTATCTATCTATCTATCTGTTCATTACCTCTCTTTCTCTCTCTCCCTATCTATCTATCTATCTATCTATCTATCTATCTATCTATCTATCTATCTATCTATCTATCTATCTGTTCATACTTCTCTCCACCTGCTTCTCTAGCTAGCTTCCTAGCTATCAGTTTGTTCGCATATAACTCGACATTAATCAAGTGCGCATGTGCGGGTGGTGTTATGGATTGCGGCTCGGAAAGTGAAATCGGGCAGCCAGGTTCGAATTCCAGTCGCGTTGGTTATATTAACTTATGTGAAAATACGCTTAGAAAATGGGCGAATCCATCTCCTCCTTCTGCTATGGCTTAAATAAGATGTGTTGAATGTGGAAAAATTATTTTTACTCTTAAAAAAAAATACTTTCCGTGGCATCTTGGCTTCAGGCATTTATCCACAGCCGTATCATCCTTCTGCCTTTACTATAAATATTTTTATCGTAATTATTCTAATGAGATTCCCTCTTCGCACAGTACTAGACTGGCAGTTAGGTCTCATTATTTTACACTTGAAATGGCTGTGAACATTTTTTCTCTCGCACATCTCTCTTGTGGAACTATCTTCTGTCTTCTTGCTTTCCAGTCAACTTTCCTCATCAAAAATTGAAATGCAATGTCAATCGTTATCTTCTGTTTTTTAATTCTTGTTCTTTTATTGCTCACGCTCCTTGATAATGTTTTTCCTTGCATACTTTTACACTCGGTAGCCCCTCTTTGCGTGTTAGTGGCTTTGTTGCCTTTCTTGTAATAAAAGGATAATTAAAAAATGCGCATTGTAAATAATTTTGCCATAAAACGGCAATGAGAATTTAAAAGATAAAAGAAAAAGTTGGTATTATCAGTGGTCAGGAATCATCTTTGTTTAAAATTTTACAAAGGTACTAACAAATACATTTCTATCACTTTTTAAATTCTTTTGTATTTTTATATTATTGTTCACTCAGTGAATAAAAGACCCAAAAGCCACTCATTTATTATTCTTCACGCCCCTTAAGGTTTTTCTTTTTCTTATATCGTTATACTTTCAGTAACCGCTTGCGTCTTAGTGGCTTCATTGCCTTACTTGGGATGAAATGATTAAAAAAAATATAAATTTCATCATCATTGATCAGACCCGGATTTTTCACTATTCACGATGAACTGCTGCTCTCTGGATAAGTCTTCACGTTTCGAACCTCCTTTGAGAATCAAGTTTTTTGTAGACATCAGGTGAAACCCTTATCCACGACCCAATGCCAAAGATGATCGGCTCCAGAAAGTCTTCGACTCCCTTTTGACATGCTCTATCTTTAGAAGAGCAAAAATGGTGCACATTGCTGGCATTTCTGGGCTGGAGTTCGCCAATCTTTAATTTTCAGCCTTGATAGTCCAAAGTCGTTTCCGGTATCTTGTGGTAGGGGCGATATTTTCAGCCTCTTTACCACAGACGTACCGCCGCAAGAACATCATTACTCTATCGCTATTGCCATCAATTCACAACTTTAAAGCTGTTCCCACACCCTACCACCCTGTCAAATTCGCTAAACAAGCACTCATCCCCACGTTGTGTTTCGTGGTTTTTTGTTTTTGTCTTTAAAGATGGCTTGTCGGTGTTGGTCGAAATTGCCATGGTCAGGGTGTGCTCACAAGGGGATGAAATCGGTGAAAATATGTCACTTAGACATACCGAAGTGTCTGCTGGGAAAATCTACTTTTATTCGGTCAATATGTCTCATCTCAACCAGCCACACGGTGTTACAATTATATATTTTGGGGGGTATTTTAATTTCTCTCAGTAAAATAAAATCTGCTGAGTATTAGGTTGGCCAGAAATTCCTGACTCACTTAAGAAGCGGAAAGAAGACTCGGATTCTCATGAGATAAGAACGGAGACCGATCAGCTGTTTTTAATATCATTTTTATTTATTTTCTTTATGTATTACCATTTACCAATATAACTATATTTTCTGTATTCCAATGTCTTTTCTTTAAATATGTCTGTTTTTATATAATTGATTAAACTTTGTTTTATAATGTAGCCATACCCTACCGTCCTGATCGATTAGCTAAACAAGCAAATTATGCTCACAAAGAGATGAAGTCGGGGAAAAAGTCACTTGGACATACCGAAGTACCTGAGGGGAAAATCTACTTTTATTTTCCCACTAGTGTCATTTATTCAATTTTTACCTCAATTCAGTAGGGGTCTCATCGAATCCAGCTACACAGTGTTACACCCACTGAGTCGAACCACCCTTATTCTCCCCGTATTCCAACTGTAAGGAAGAAGTTTGACTCAAGTGCTAGGAAATTTATACGTGCGTATACTACCGGTGCCATAGCTGTATAATTGTAGTATGATATTACGAAAACTGATTACCCACCGTCTGATGAGACTTGACTGTCGAAACCAATGTTGTGTGCTATTATAGAAGGGTTTTTTGCTCTTTTATTATATTTACTTTCCCTGCATGTCCTTTTTTCATGGAGCACCAAGAACTTTCTGATATACGTCCGTTTTGTGGTACGGTATTTTTCCGGCCTCTTAACAGATTTGTTTGTATATATATATATATATATATATATATATATATATATATATATTGTCTGACGATCGCAAAAGCGTGAAACCCAGGGTCACAAACTCACATCAATCCAATCAAATATGTTAGCTCTATCTCTGATATTGAACGCTTTCCGCGCATATAATATATAAATAATTATATATATATATATATATATATATATATATATATATATTTGGTTGGATTGATGTAAGTTTTTGACCCTGAGTTTCACGCTTTTGCGATCGTCAGACAATATATATATATATATATATATATATATATATATATATATATATATAGAGCGCTTTAATATATGAATAATTATATATATATATATATATATATATATATATATATATATATATATATATATATATTATTTATATACACACACTTTTCACACACACACAGACACACACACACACACACACACACACACACATATATATATATATATATATATATATATATATATATATATATATATATATATATATATATTCCAGCCTCTTAAGAAATGTGTTTAGATATATAGATACAGTTTATTATTTCAAACAATAAGCTATATCGCGTGCCCCATGACTTGGGTAAATAACGAAACCCGAGTCGCACATCAAACGTAGGTATATGTGTATTTGTTAACACATACACACAGACACACACACACACACACACACACACACACACATATATATATATATATATATAATAAAAAATATGTATCAATATTGTGATATTAAAAAATATGTATCAATATTGTGATTTTCTTTCTTCGTTTAATGATAATGTTATTAAGCTTATCAGACGATATGAAAAGAATTTACATAAAATAGACAATACGTGTCTATATTATTTAATGAAACATGCATCAATATATATATATATATATATATATATATATATATATATATATATATATATATTGATATGTTTGTGTGTGTATGTAATAAGTTGTGTGTATATGAGTTTGTGACCCTGTGTTTCACGCTTTTGCGATCATCAGACAAACTCTTTTATTTTTTATTATCATCATCCTTATCATGCTTGCCACAATTATTGTCATAGCTACGATTGTCATTGCCCCCCCTTTCTTTATAATTCCATCATTAAGGCTAATTTTACCGTTAACAAATCAATATCTATTATTAACATTATCAATAATAATTAATATCACAGCTATTATCACTGCCAGCATCATCACAACTGTCAACAACAAACAAGCAGTTGGCGTTGAAAATACAAACATCATCATCACCATGATCACAAACAGAACCCAGCGTAACCAAAGTGGTGGTGAAAAGGCCCAGACCAATAAAAGTGTATGTGCGCGTATACACATGGGTGAGTGTGTGTGCGTGTGTGTGTGAGGATGTGTGTTTCTGGGACCGCCCATGCGGTAGATATAAAAAGCATTATGAACACCCCTACCCGCTCCTTGTTGAAACGAACATCGCTACACATAAAAACCTAAGGTCCTGACACCGAAACAAGAATGACAACTACGTATGTATGTATGTTTGTCCGAACGCACGGATATGTATCTGCGCCTAGCCTTGAATTGCTTATATGGATGTGATGGTGTGAACTAAAATGCGTATACCTGTATGTATGTGTGTCTATGTGGATGAGAGCATCATCCCAAACAAACGGAGAAGTAGATTCCCCCTCCCACCACCAAACATACTCAAACAAAAATAAATGGATCCAATTTTAAAAAATAAACCAGTTTGTCTGATGATCGCAAAAGCGTGAAACACAGGGTCACAAACTCATATCTAAACAACTTATGTTAGCTCTATCACAGATATTGGGCACTTTCCTCTAAGTACTGCACATACAATATATATATATATATATATATATATATATATATATATGTGTGTGTGTGTGTGGAAAGTGCATTCACTTTTAATTGTGTATGTATGTACGTATGTGTTGGTTTCCCCTTTTCCTTCCCACCCCCTTTTTTTTCATAAAGGGCCGTGGAGATGTTCCCTGTCTCGTCACTTTGTGTGTGTATATATATATATATATATATATATATATATATATATATGTCTTGGTGCTTATGTATTATAATCTGATTGCGTTTGTATTGTTTTACGCGTGAGGTTAGGACCCCATTCACACAATGTATACATAATGTAAGAGGACTGGATATAACATTAGCGTCTAACGTAATTTCAATGAAGAAATAAATTGAATAACATATGTATTTCTTCTTTTCTCCTCTGTAATTTTATGGCTGTAAACTTAATAGCGATTAAATTTGGATTTTGAAATTGGTAGTTTTTAATTTTAATATTAAATTTTATCATATAATTTAGTAATTATTGGTTAGAATAAATTCTTTTTTAATATTACTCACATTTTAAAGATCTGAATAGCTATTATAACATGACTTCATTGTCAAGCTTTTTGAATTTTCCTATACTTTTATTTTGATTGGTCAATCTAGCTTTTGTAATAACGTTTTCCCCTTGCGAAGGATTGTTAATTAATTTGAAACTTTAAAACCATTTATTTTACATTCAACATCATCAATTGATAAGACACCGGGAGTGTTGTAAACAAAATGGCTATTTTGTAGTGATTTTATAACATATTTATGTTATAAATTTTCTTTTTATAAATTATATATATATATATATGTATATATATATATATATATATATATATATATATATATATATACTATATGCACTATTGATAATAATTCCTACCCAGGAAATTTTCAACTAAAAATACAAAGTTAAACATAAATATATATAGTTGCTACACAAATATACATATATATATACATATATATATATATATATATATATATATATATATATATATATATATATATATATATATATATATATATATATGCTGCGTTCACTGTAACTTGATGCTTGGGCACTGAGATAGGGTTGTCTGTACACTCACTGGCGTCCATCAGAATGCAAGCGGACAGTCACTTTCTGCCAAGTGTGAGTATAATTTCGTTCTATCAGAGACGCATCCAAAAGCATCTCTCTCTCTCTCTCTCTCTCTCTCTCTCTATATATATATATATATATATATATATATATATATATATATATATATATATACTAGCAGTAGAGCCCGGCGTTGCCCGGGGATGTAACAGTAAGAGATAGATCAGGTATCGCCCATCATAAAGACTGAAAAATAAAATTGACAAAGATTATTGTTTAAGGTTGACGGACACGCATGACTTAATTAGTTTGTTTTTTACGAATTGGTCAAACCCCAACTCAAAAAAAAAACATTGTTTTCAATCGTTAGGAGTCTACCAATTGAATAGAATTTTATTATAAACAATTGTCTTGTAAATGGAATTTTTAAAGCATTCTGAATATAAAAATAAAGAAAAAAGTGTGCAAGACAATAAGAAACACTACCTGCCCCAAAAAGTGAAGTTTTGTTGAAATCGGTTGAAAAATGTAGGAAATCCGATCCCATATATAAACGAACACACACACACACACACACACACAAACAAACAACCTGGGTTTTATAATAAGTATAACTCGATAACCCGATATTAATAAGTATAACTCGATATCAGTTGTCCCCCTTTCATTCTCGAGACAGCGATGCCTCTTAATCGTGTTTTCAAATTGATTTCGTGCAAAAACAATTGTATTTTTCCAATTTTTGGTGCTGTCAGAACCACCGCAAGGAAATTTTACATAGTCCTGTGAAGTTTTGTTGAAATCGGTTGTGAAATTTAGGAAATCCGATCCAATATATAAACGTACACACACACACACACACACACACACACACACACACACACACACAATCTGCGTTTTATAATAAGTAAGATTCCAACGTATTCGTGTATTTATTTATGCATTTATTTTATTTATTTATCTATTTTTCTTTGTTCTCTCCCCCGCCACTTTGTCCGACTAATTTAACATTGATACTTGGTCTAACCATTCTAACCTAACTTATAACACTATATGTTTGTGTAGTTAGAAATCCGCACCCCCTAATATAAACATGGAAATACACAGAAAATAAATAAGCATACTTACGCGCGTGCGCGCACACACCCACACACACACTGATTCTTCTCCAGCTCTAAACAAATAAAAAGTCAAATTGTTTCAAAGGAAATCTCTTCTTATTAATCAAATATTTCACTATTTGAGCAGGTATTTTTTAGTGTCCTTTTGCAAAGTTCACCTGGCCTCACGATTTCAGGTGCGAATTCTGAGCGAAAAGTAGAGAAACGTGACTTGTAGCGAGAATTCCTTGTCAATTTCAAATCGCCTACGGAAGCCAGAGGCAACAATGACGTGAAAAGTATTAGGTTGGTGCAAAACTAATGACGTAATAATGTCGTTTTTTGACGTATTTTTTAACGTCAAAAAACAACATTATTACGTCATTATTTTTGCACCAACCTAATATATGGGAATGTTATCAATAGAAATTCTTCAGTTTGAAATTGGGATTGAGAGAATAATAATAATAATATTAATAATAATAATAATAATAATAATAAATGTGGCATATGGGAACATCAACAATCTCTGTTGTAATTGGAACCCTATGATTGGTTGGAAAAGATTCCAATAGACTAATTAATGGGATTCCTGGAAGTCCATGGCTCAAAGAGATACATAAATTGTTCTGACAAGTACAGCCCACACTTTACGAAGGGCTTTATCTATGTAATTTTTTTTTTGTCAGTGGAAAGTGTCATGATGCCATTTCTAACCTTAGGTGCCTGGGCGGAACCCGGAAAGGAATGTGTAAACGCCAGAAATCAAAGGAAATAAAACAATAATAACAGCAACAACAAGAAATTTAAAAGGCGAAATTGAATTAATTGCGGTCACCACATTTTCTGAGGACATACAACATTAAAGCTAGAATAGGAATAAACCCCGCCAAAAATGTCGACTCCGCGGAGCTAGACACGAGATTGTCAATTATAAAAAGAGAATGATACGAATTAGATAAGAAGGTCTTTGAAAATAGGCATGACAGAGTTGGGGCAAGGATTCACTTAGAACTATGCAAATGCTTGACAATGCAGACAAATAGCATATATATTAAGCCCCCTTTTTTCTAATTATTATATGGCTCATTTAGAAAATAAAATTCTTAATGATTTTAATAAACCCCCTATATATGTAAGATACACAGATAGCATTTTCGTTTTAGCTAAAAATATGGATTAAATTACACAACTTAAAAATAAATTTGAAAGTCACTCCATCCTTAAATTTACACTAGAATTAATATTAATAAGGAAATTCTATTCCTTGATGACCTTATTGTTTCCAGTAGACACATTTCCTCCTTCTCTATATAGAAAACCCACAAACATTAAATCGTGTCTTAATTATAATAATGAATATCCACAACGATATAAGTTATCTATCACATAAAAATGATATCTTCTTCGAAAACCATATTCTATAAAGAATTACATAACACCAAAGAGACATTCGTTAATAATGGATTTCCTATTTCCGTCATTGATCAACAAATTAAAATGTATCTCAATAAACTTAATAATATCATTAACAAAATTGATAATATTAATGATAATTGTAACCATAATAGTGTTGGTCAAAATAAACATAATACTATTAACATATAATATTGTAACCAAATGCATAATAATTACAAATATGATGAAACAACACTCAAAAACATAATAGGTAGAAAGGTTTAACCCATTAACAATAATAAAAAAGTTATATATGAGCTTAACTTTTTTATTATTGTTAATGGGTTAAACCTTTCTACCTATTATGTTTTTGAGTGTTGTTAATAGTATTATGTTTATTTTGACCAGCCTATTAAAACCCTTTTTATTGTTATGTGTTATTTGGCGTTTGTCTCTACTAACCCCAAATCAACATCATAACAGTTACTAATAATAAACCCACTACATACATTGGTTTTACTACAACTACGCTCTCTCGTAGACTTACCTGTCACCTTTCGGATCTTAGTTCCATTAAGCAATATTTCTTAGAAAATCACAGCCATGTATATAATATTAGATATATATTAGTTAACTCACACTCAGTGAAAAGAACCATAAGATATTGGAGACCATCTACATTAAAACAAAGCAACCCACACTCAACAAAATTGCATTTCAACCCAGTCACAACATATTACAATACATTTAAACACATGGCTCCGTTGATAACATTTCTTTCTCTCGCGTTCTCATGTACGACATCATACAAACGCATTACAAATTTACGAGCTGTGTCTGCTATTCCGCGACCGTTATCGTCGCATAGCAAACTTGAGCATGGCATAGTAGACATAACAGGATGTCACCTTTGATGCTGGACATCTCTTTTGTAATGTTCATATAATCACTCTGATGATGGCTCATGTGAGCCGAAAGCTTAGATCGTGGGACAGCATAATAAAAATATAAAAATGTTGCACAGTTTTGTTTTTATATTCTCCCGAAACTAAAGCCACTATACGAAACTTAGAACTGCTCATAATAAAAAATAATAGACATTCGTTGTCTGTTATATTTAACAATATATATATATATATATATATATATATATATATATATATATATATATATATATTTATATATATATATATATATAAAATAAATTTTGAAACTCTCCTTTCCCTCTCTAAAGTCGACCATGTCTCTCATACTATTCCTCACCACCTTCTATGTCAACTTATATAAGCTTAATACTACCCGTCACAAATGTGAATTTTAAATTCATTTTTCGTACTTTCCATCCTCGATGGAGTCCAAAAGCGTTTCCGAGACCTTGTGGGTAACGAATTATTCTGTACCCTCCACCCTCTCTCTCTCTCTCTCTCTCTCACACATACACACAGGCAGGGTGTAGCAAGCCTCTCGCTGCTATATCGACACTTTCACAGAAAGTGCTCAGACTACATTCCTTGGTTCCACCCGGACTAATCTTCATGGCTAGGACCTGCCATGCCACTTCCATAGTAGCAAACCATCGACATTCCCTCCGTATTCCATCGGCGAGAAGTTCCACTCAAACAAAATCTTCCTGCTAACCACTGCCCTGTGGAACCGACTCCTAAGAGGATGTTCTCCCCGACTAATACAATCTTAACCTGTTCAATTCTAGGGCCAACCGTTACCTTTCTCTCCTATCTATACAAACCTCTCCATAACGTAACCCCCGGGCCTTGTATAGGGAGAAGCTTACTATAAGGTATATATATTATGATGTTTCTTATGCTGTTTCTTATTTTATGATGATTGTTATGACGTTTCTTATTTTATGATGTTTCTTATGCTGTTTCTTATTTTATGATGTTTCTTATGATGTTTGTTATGCTGTTTCTTATTTTATGATGTTTTATGATGTTTGTTATGCTGTTTCTTATTTTATGATGTTTCTTATGCTGTTTTTTATTTTATGATGTTTCTTATGATGTTTCTTATGCTGTTTCTTATTTTATTATGTTTTATGATGTTTCTTATGCTGTTTCTTATTTTATGATGTTTCTTATGATGTTTGTTATGCTGTTTCTTATTTTATGATGTTTTATGATGTTTCTTATGCTGTTTCTTATTTTATGATGTTTCTTATGCTGTTTCTTATTTTATGATGTTTCTTATGATGTTTCTTATGCTGTTTCTTATTTTATTATGTTTTATGATGTTTCTTATGCTGTTTCTTATTTTATGATGTTTCTTATGATGTTTGTTATGCTGTTTCTTATTTTATGATGTTTTATGATGTTTCTTATGCTGTTTCTTATTTTATGATGTTTCTTATGCTGTTTCTTATTTTATGATGTTTCTTATGATGTTTCTTATGCTGTTTCTTATTTTATGATGTTTTATGATGTTTGTTATGCTGTTTCTTATTTTATGATGTTTCTTATGCTGTTTTTTATTTTATGATGTTTTATGATGTTTCTTATGCTGTTTCTTATTTTATGATGTTTCTTATGCTGTTTCTTATTTTATGATGTTTCTTATGATGTTTCTTATGCTGTTTCTTATTTTATGATGTTTTATGATGTTTGTTATGCTGTTTCTTATTTTATGATGTTTCTTATGCTGTTTTTTATTTTATGATGTTTCTTATGATGTTTCTTATGCTGTTTCTTATTTTATTATGTTTTATGATGTTTGTTATGATGTTTCTTATTTTATGACGTTTTATGATGTTTGTTATAATGTTTCTTATTTTATGATGTTTCTTATGCTGTTTCTTATTTTATGATGTTTCTTATGATGTTTCTTATGCTGTTTCTTATTTTATGACGTTTTATGATGTTTTTTATGATGTTTCTTATTTTATGATGTTTCTTATGCTGTTTCTTATTTTATGATGATTGTTATGACGTTTCTTATATTATGATGTTTGTTATGCTGTTTCTTATTTTATGATGTTTTATGATGTTTGTTATGATGTTTCCTATTTTATGATGTTTCTTATGCTGTTTCTTATTTCATGATGTTTCTTACGCTGTTTCTTATTTTAGGATTTAAGTTTTCTTTTTTTCGAATTGTCGGACGACCCCCGATTTTTAACGGTGGTGTTTTGGGATTTAAAGGTTGTCGTATACGCAGAAATATACGGTGCTCTCTACTCGGTATCCGCTCTTTTACATAGGCGACGTCTTTCAAACCTTTACAGCTCGGCCTAGGGCCCGCTACGGAGCCGAATCACCTTTATTTCTCCCGTATTTCAATATTAACGTAGAAATTACACTGAGTTTATGCCCCCCCACCCAAAAAATAATTCTTTGTGAGAATGCTTCCTTGAATAGTACAATACTAACCTGTTTAAGTCAAGATCAATCTTAAATTCCTCAAGTGTGGGTCAATCTATCGTTTTGAGCCCCATAAGCTTTGTTTTCTTTCTTAACCTCTTCTTACATTCATTTTCCACACGTCAATGACGTATTGTCCAGGTAGGCAAGGTAGGCAGTGCCTACCCTGAATAAAATAATTCAGCAGCTACATTTTTCTTCTTTGACACAATATGCATCTAATCAAACAAAATTATTACGGTTAAACTATCTCACAGACGTGCCGTCGCCCCTCTCTGTCGTTTTTAAAAATACTTTCATGGTAATTGCTCCGATGAGCTGCTTTCTCTGGTTCCCAGACTCCATGAATTCAAGCGTCCTACGAGGCTGGCATCCCGCTCTCACACTTTCACTGTTGAAACTGTTAAATGTAGCCGTCTCTTCTACTCCAATAGCTTCATATCTCTCACTTCTCTATAATCTCCAACTATTCAAATGTAATGTCAATCGACATCTCCAGTTGCCTTGATCTATCCACTATCCTTCTCCTCATCCTTTCCTCTATCACTCCTATCTGATCTTGCTCCAAATCTTCTGTAACCCCTTGCGTCTTAGTGGCTTCCCGCCTTGCTTGGGGTGAAATGCTGAAAAAAAAAAAAATCTGATTATTATGCATAATAATATTTTTTGTAGATTTACTACATAAAGGTGAGAAGCTTGAGTAAATACAGATGGACTATGCTTGATATATACATACGTAAGAGAGGCTCAAAGTTCAGACGTTTACAGCTAGGAGACGCCATTGATTGAGTTCTTGTCCATCTTTGGTCGGAGACATATTATGCCTCGATGTAGCCCCGAGCAAACCATTACAGGGTAAGGACAAACCGCCGAGATAGTATTGTTGGCACCGGTTAGAACTGCTAGAATGTAACTAAAAAAAAAACCTTATCTGCAATAACCTTCCATACTCCTTACATACGTTATATTAATCTAAATTCTGGAAAAACAAATTGTAAAAATTATAAAAAATATCTTACATGATGTAACATTTTAAATTACCGAGATAACTTCTTCATCACAATGTATGTACATACATATATGGCAAAGACGCAAGGTAGGCAGTGTCTGCCCTGAATAAAATAAATCAGCAGGTACATTTTCCTTCTGTGAGACAACATACACGTAATTCAACAAAATTGTGACGGTTACATTGATTGTTATTGTTATGGGAACTTACCCATAATAACATAATAGACTATTCCATACGTAATAAATACTGCGCCTCAAGAGGAAGCAGGGTGTTCAGTCCGAAGTCGGGCGACCAAATGAACTCGCTGCCTTCGGGCGGGGAGGAACCCGAAAGAGGCTACGCCGAAGGGCGGAGTCTCTTTCGGGGTGGTAGACCGACCCTGAACCCGTTTATAAGGGTTCAAAGGGCATATTTTTGCCCGAGCCCACAGGCTCGGAAACCCCACGTTAAACCGGCCTTGTGCCACATGATGCCCTCGTGGAGTGGTGACTAAATACCGTTCAGTCCGAAGTCGGGCGACCAGCTGATCGGTTGAACTCTCTGCCTACGGGCGGGGAGGAACCCGAAGGAGGCTACGCCGAAGGGCGGAGTCTCTTTTGGAGAGGTAGACCGACCCTGAACCCGTTTATACGGATTCAAAGGGCATATTTTTGGCCGAGCCCACGGGCTCGGAGATCCCAGGTTAGACCGGCTTTGTGCCACATGATGCCCTCGTGGCGATGACTAAATACTGTTCAGTCTGGAGTGAGGTCCGTCAGAGGTCCGTCAGGAGTCTCAGTCAGTCAGAGCGCGCGAATCAGTCAGTCGAGTCAGAGGCAGTTCGTGTTCAGACAATTACTACTGAACCTGATTGTTCGTACTAACACTTCCTACTTCTCTGTATATATTCCTGTTTGTAATATATCTGTGTTATTCCATACCTGTGTTCGAGTTCTTCTTTATTGGTTCTACCTTGGACTATCACCGTGGTACAAGGAACCGGACCATGACAATTATGGTTGCTTTGATTGTGATGCATAACATGCAAATTATTTTAATTTTTGTAGCTTTACTACATAATGGTCACATGCTAACTACCCTGAGCAATTACCGACGACACATGCCTGCCATATGTCAATCAGTGACTCTCTATCTTGAGTGACCCTGATATTAGGGGAATTTTATTAAAAAAGGGAGTACTAAAATATGCTATCATTTGATCTCCAGTGAATGTTCCCAGATACTCCTGATGTAAAAGTTGGCTCCCTGTGCCGCGCCAGGAAATTTTTCTCCCCGGAATCGATCCTTCAAATCTACGAATCAACCATTCGCCCTTGCATGGAGTATTGCTGCCATATATGGTCTGGAGCCCCTTCTGTTTGTCTCAAGGTTCTTGATAAAATCCAATGTCGGATATGCAACGTAATTGGCCCTGATCTGGCATTTCGTCTGTAGTCGCTCTCTCACAGATGTGCCGTTGCCTCCCTCTGTCTTTTTACAAATACTTTCATGGTAATTGCTCCGATGAGCTGCTTTCCCAGACTTCATGAATTTAAGCGTTCTACTAGGCTGGCATCTCGCTCTCACCCTTTTACTGCCGAAACTGTTAAATGTAGCCGTCTCTTCTACTCCAATAGCTTCATGTCTCGCACCTCTCGCCTGTGGAACTCCCTCCCCTTTTCCTGTTTCCCTGATAGCTGTAATCTCCAACTATTCAAATGTAATGTCAATCGACGTCTCCAGATGTCCTGATCTATACCCTATCCTTCTCTTCATCTTTTCCTCTATCACTCCTCTTTGCTCTCGCTCAAACTTTCTGTAACCCCTTGCGTGCTAGTGGCTTCCCGCCTTGCTTGGGGTGAAACCCTTAAAAAAATCTAAAAGAAAAATATCGAGGAGAATGTAGAAGGATATCTAGGCCAGCGGTGAGGTAGCGAGAAGACTTGCTGTTAGTTGGTCCCCAGTGAAATCTACCGGCTTAAATGAGGCGGTGGCTGTGTCAGATGGCAAAAGCAAAATCGTTGAAATCTACTCGAACTTTGATCGGAAACACTTTAGAATAAATTGACAGTCATATTTATAATAGCTGGAGCACTTGGAATCGTGGCACAGCCACTAGAATCAAGAGGAGTCGAGGCAGAATTACGATTGGTTACAATACCGTGGATAAAAATACCTTGGATAAAAATACCGTGGATAAAAAGAACTTTGCAGGAAAATGGAACTAGAGTTATCGATACTCAGCGACTAAAAACTGACATTACTCTGAAAATACAAATACCTTTTTATTTCTTTTCTTAATCAATTCACTTCAAGCAAGGCGATAATGCCACTAAGACGCAAGGGAAAAGTGTAAACCGGACGATCGTATCTACTGCTATTAACTCTGTATTACTACTAATAATACTCAAACCATATAATAATTATCAATGTGTATTTATTTATATATTTCCTGTCGCATTTGTGGCGTGAAGGGAGGTAAATCAATTTAAGTTAGTAAATTTATGAGTGTTTATTTTTCTTAGTCATTTTAATAATCTGTACGAGTAAAATATTTATCTGCAATTAGACAAAATTAGTTCCTGAGCAAAATCAGCTGTTTGAATAATCAGTTCTTGTTTCTCTTGCAGTCATATTTGTTCAAGTCTTTCATGTGAGGCACGAAGAAACCTTTGTCCATTAAGGGATCATCTTGCTTCAGCATTGGTCGTGAAATAGGCTTTGTTGTCACAAATTATCTTAATTCATTCGAGTCGAAAGGGAACAATATGTAATGAAATCATAGCAGAATGGTATGTCTTATATAGCCTGACGGAGCCCATCCCTCTTCAGGTTTCTTTTTAATCCGGTGGTTTCCTTCTCCTAGACTGGTTACCACCTTAAGGGAAGAGATCACTGGATGCGTTGCTAGATAAATCATAACTAGGGGAAAATGGATTCGGGACTTTTTCCAAGGGCATGGTTGTGAATGTAATGAAGTCATATCAGAAGTGATATGTCTTGGCATAGATAGTCTGACGGAGCCCATCCCGCTTCAGGTTTCTTTTGAATTCAGAAGTTTCCTTCTAGACTGTTTTAACAAAGAACAAATCAGAAAAATAATAATAAAAACAATAAGCCTTAAGCTGTAAGCGTGGAAATTCCGTGGTTGTTAACTATATTTTGTCGTTATTCCTGTATCTTCTCGTTATCTCCCTTATCCTTTTCAATCTTCGTTACTCATCCATGTTTTCTTTTCATCTAAATGTCACACGAACATGGATTAGTTTCATAGGCATAAAAGGAATAAGGAATGCTCTAATATTTTCTATCGCATCTTCTTGAATTTATCTGCCCTTTACTCTGGACCTCTATATAGAATTTTAATGCATCGCATTTATAACGCGTCCTACATTTCTGTATTTTACTCGTCTGTAAATAACCAGTTAAAAATCATCCCTTCCCTCTCTAGGATGAAAATTTATTTGGACTGTTGCTATGGTAACGGAGCTAAGGTACGTAGATTAAGGCCGACTGGCATAGATTCACCTTAAACTCTGTCGCGTATGCAAACTAAGTTATAACGTTCTCGGGCACTTCTGTTATTTGTAGCAGTGAGTGGAAGGAAAGTGCGTAGAGTGTGGTCTAAACCACATAAGTTCTGTCAGTGGCAATTTTTTGCAGCAATTTTTTGGGCCTAGCACAACATTCGCCAGGTTCGACAACTACCAGATCTCGTCCCTTGCAACCTTTTCCTTTTTCCTAAAAAGGTAATCCCATTTGAAAGAAAGAAAATTTCAAGTCGTCAAGGAAGTCCAAGAGAATGCAACAAGGTAGATCGCTACTCCCCAAATAAAACAGAAGTGGTTCCAGGAATGCTTCTATTAATGGAATCGTCGCTGGATAATATGTGAAGCGGACTACATCGAATGAGATTAAATACTGTAGTTTTCTTTTTTATAGCACCAGTTCCGATACATTTTGATCAGACCTCGTAGTTGCGTAGGTGTTTATTTTTTCCTTTCATCTGGTTTTCTTTTTCTTATTATTCTACTTTTTCTCCTTTGCACTTTATTTTTGCACTTTCTCTCTCCATTGGCTTTCCCCAAATATGTTCCGCTTTTGTAGGTTTCTCGGCCAGAAAGCATAACTAATTCCAGTTTAGAAGGGAAATTATTTATAACGTTGAAAATCAGGAAGAAAGGAGGCTTTTGCCAAAAGTTCTTTCTGAAAAACAAGCTAAACGACACTTGATTCCGATGGAACTGCTGTCGCTGTTGTGGATATAAATTAACGAATGATCACTGAAAGAGATTAGTTTTGTGAGAGAGAGAGCGCAACTGTGAACAATAAAAGACTTCCCACTCTTTAACATCTGTCTCACTTTTTCACCTTCTATTTCTCTCTCTTTTTGTCTTTGTCTTTCTTTTTTTTTTTTTTTTTTTTTTTTTTTTACAATAGAATGTCCTTTACACATTGTATGCTGCGTGCGTCAGAGATGTGAAAAACTACACAATCGAATAATCCGAAATTCCTCGCGGTCTTTTCTAGAGGAGAGGAAGATATGCGCGCCGAAGGATACGCCGTTTAGACAAACGAAGCTAATTCATTCGTGGCACAGCATATTAATATCTTAAAAGGTAATCACTTGTCCCTAATCTTTTTTTTTCTTTCTTTTTTCTTTCTTTCTTTTTTTTTTTCTTTTTTTTTTTTTTTTTTTTTTTTACATTAGATTCAATAAAATACGCCCGGCTATCAATAATTGACTATTCTGAATTACTTTTTTTTCTGTTAAAATAACTTTATGCTCTGAAGTTCCTAAATCAAGAATTTCCACTTTTCTACATTTCTACACACATTTTTTTCAGAACCATTTTCGTCATTGTCGCTTATTTTTCAATATTTCAGCCGATATAATCTTCAACCTTTCTCTTTATATACAGCGAGGTAAATCTGAGAGAATTAGATGTCCTACCAGGATATATTATTGGTAGCAACTGTATTAACAGCATAAGATATGCAGATGGCTGTGTTGGTAGCAGACATAAAAAAAGAAAACTACAAAACTTCCGACAGAACGTAGAGAAGGAAAGCGAAATGAAAGGGCAAAACTGTACGTTTATTTTATAAATTTAGAATTTTTCCACAAATATGATTCTTTTTAGCCTGTGATCAAGATCTATTGGTGAGATTCATACTGAATTTCGACAAATTCAATAAAAAGACAATTACAGGCAACTCTACTCTGCCATAGCAGAACATTTAAACTTACCCAATCATAGACCAGCGTTTCAAAACCTTTTTACCCTTGCGTAACCCTTAAAATGAACTACATGTCTCAAGGAACCTCTACTCAAAAACAAAATTATATCTCATATCTTTCTCATTTTATTTTCATCGAAGTTCACATGGATAATATCATAGTATATATTTTTGGATAACTGGTTTAAGGAAAAATTCATACTTCTTTGTCAAATTTTTTGGTAATGCTAAATAAAATTCATACTGTTCATTTATAATACTTCATCATAGAGTTTTCATTTACACAAAAAATTCTAAATTCAAACGTAAAACATAAACATAAGTAATCAATATCATATACTTATAAACATTATACCTTATATAAACATAATATAATCAATATCATATACTTATAAACATTATACCTTATATAAACATAAGTAATCAATATCATATACTTATAAACCTTATACCTTATATAAACATAAGTAATCAATATCATATACTTATAAACCTTATACCTTATATAAACATAAGTAATCAATATCATATACTTATAAACATTATACCTTATATAAACATAAGGAATCAATATCATATACTTATAAACATTATACCTTATATAAACATAAGTAATCAATATCATATACTTATAAACATTATACCTTATATAAACATAAGGAATCAATATCATATACTTATAAACATTATACCTTATATAAACATAAGGAATCAATATCATATACTTATAAACATTATACCTTATATAAACATAAGTAATCAATATCATATACATATAAATGTAAATAAAACGAAAACAGATAATTGCTGCATCAGTTTTTTATTTTTTTATCCTTTACTGTCAATGTTGAAAAGACATCAGGCAAATCAAGGCAAAATGTGCTCTGAATCAATAAATGAACTAAGAAAATGTTACTTTCAGAGCCATTTGATAAAGTGAAACATGCTTCTCTAATGTGAAGCCTATGCTTATCTTATGCTACACAAATCCTTAATTCGAGTTCGAGCTTTAGATAAACACACACGCATTTCATTCTCATTTGAGAGGAGACGATTTCTGTCTTTGGTCTTGATACTTGTTAAATAAAATAAAAAATAGTTTTACACTGGCACCGTACAGACATCACTAAATATATTCCCAATGCTTATTATTATTTTTCAATAACGCAATAGGTTAGACAGGAGGATGTCTATATTATAATATTACAATAACCAAGAATATATTGTGGGTGTGTGTTTAGTAATATTACGTATATGAAATTAAATAAAAAGTCAAAAGTGCATTAGCTTATCTCACCTATTCTCACGGAACCCTTCGGGACCTTTTGCGGAATCTTGGGGTTCCGGGGAACCCCCGTTGAGAATCTCTGTTATAGGAAATGTTGCATATGTCCTTTAAAGCTTTATTCTTTAATTCTTTTCTTTTTTTTTAAGCATTCAACCACAAGCAAGGCGGGAAGACACTACCACGCAAGAGGTTACAGAGAGTTGGAGCGAAAGCAAAGAGGAGTAATAGAGGAAAGAATGAAAACAGGGTTAGGGGATAGATCAGAGCATTTGGAGACGTCGATTGACATTACATTTGAATAGTTGAAGATTATATCTATCAGGAAAACAAGAAATGGGGAGGGAGTTCCACAGGCGAGAAGTGCGAGACATGAAGCTATTGGGGTAGAAGAGACGGTTACATTTAACAGTTTCGACAGTGAAAGGGTGAGAGCGAGATGCCAGCCTAGTAGAACGCTTAAATTCATGAAGTCTGGGAACCAGCGAAAGCAGCTCATCGTAGCAGCTCATCGGAGCAGTTACAATGAAAGTATTTGTAAAAAAAAGACAGAGGGAGGCAACGACACGTCTGTGAGAGAGCAACTGCAGACGAGATGCCAGATCAGGGCCAATTCAATTGCATATCTGTCTCTGGATCTTATCAAGAACCCCGAGGCAAACAGAAGGGGCTCCAGACCATATATGGCAGCAATACTCCATGCAAGGGCGAATGGTTGATTCGTAGATTTGAAGGATCGATTCCGGGGAGAAAAATTTCCTGGCGCGGCACAGGGAGCCAACTTTCCTAGTGGTGGGCGAAGCTATTCTCAGTGTATTTGTTCCATCTCAGGTCAGCAGACAATTTGAAACCAAGCAGTTGCAAAGAGGTGCTCTCGTGGAGTTGAGCGTCTGACATTCTTAATGGAAGGCAGGGATGGTTCTGAGCAGTTTTTTTTTTTTTTTTTTTTTAAACCGATTTCATTATCAAATTCCCACAAGATTGAATAAGGAATTTAGAATTCTCAATGATTATAATTTTTACAAAAATAACTTTTAAAAACGCAGTCCTTGATTTCTCTGATCCACAATCTCACCCACTCACTCTGACTCACTCTCTCTCTTATTCTCTCTCACTCTCACATCCCCACTCTCCCTCATTCACTTTCTCTCTAACACTCTCTCATTCTTGCTCAATCACTCTCACTCTCTCTCTCTCACACACACACACACACAAACACACAAGAGTCTATGTTCAAACTAACAGTAATATTTTAAAAACGCACTCCTTGATTTCTTTGATATATATATATATATATATATTTATATATATATATATATATATTAGGTTGGTGCAAAAATAATGACGTAATAATGTCGTTTTTTGACGTTAAAAAATACGTCAAAAAACGACATTATTACGTCATTATTTTTGCACCAACCTAATATATATATATATATATATATATATATATCGTATTATATTCGTAGAATTTATTTTCGAGATCTTGCCATTTTATTTTCCCTCGGAAATTGCATTTATCACTTAGGTTCATATTTTCAGTGTATAAGACACAAGAAGATTTTGACTGGGGCAAAAATGCGTCTTATACACAGAAAAATACGTTAAGTGGAAAACCACTTGGTTTTTTGAATAGCTTTTACAGCGGGACATAGAAGCACCAACGACCTTAGCAATGACTGACTCTTTTGAAGTTAATGGAACCGGGTTTTGGTCATACAAGTCAGGAATCATCCAGCCGCGATAACTCGACCCTTGCTTGATTCGTCCAAGCTGGTATTTAATTCAGTTGGCGTTTGCGAAATACTTCCTTGTTGCATGCCGTGTTAGGTCACGTCACGGCGTGAACAGATTACCGAGATCTCGTCGATACTATAGACAGGCTTAATTTGTACTTGGTCGCGTTCTCTTTGATGTGAATGGATTGAAAATCCGCTTTAAGATGTGTGGGAATTGCCCTGTATTTTTAGAAAAAACATGTCTGTAATTTCCATTTCTTATCTTTCGATCAGTATATATATATATATATATATATATATATATATATATATATATATATATATATATATATATATATATATAATTCCAAGGTTTGAATAAGCAGATCTGAATAGAATGTGCCCAAAATTAGCCTTCTGACATTAAAAGTGTTCCATGGCATAAAAATGACAGAGCATTTTAATATAAAATTCATGGTAGACAATGACTGGCTACTACTTCAAGTTTCATGTGCTTCATATATATATATATATATATATATATATATATATATATATATATATATATATATATATATATTAATAGTAGTACTCGTTTGGAAAGCCTGGGATAGCTCAACTTGCAGATATGTCAGGAGAAATCTGTACCCGAGGAAAAAATTGGAATTAAAAGAAGAAAGAACTAAAAACATCGGAACAAGACGAAACAAATGGCCAAATGCTTAAAGTCCTTAGTTCAAAGAAGAAGAAAAAATAAAACCAAATGAGTAGAAAGATTAAAACGTAGAGTGCTCAATACGCTAAGTAGAGCGATAAAATAGAATAAATCCTTAGGATTTATTCTAGTATATATATATATATATATATATATATATATATATATATATATATATAAAGACATTTTTATGTTTATACATTCTTTTTATAGATACAAATATTTAAGTAAATGCTCTGTTTATAATAAACAGTATTAAACAACATTTACCAGCCTGAATGTCCGAGAAATTTTCACGGAACCGTCATTTAGCTTGTCGTGCCTTAACCGATTTGGCTACAGAGGAGCGTTCGGTTAGAGGGGTCGAATTTACTGTCTTTAAATAAAAATATCTTAAAATAATTTTCGGACTTTGTCCATTTCATAATGTGTGACGTCATATGTTTACATTTGATACGCCATGAGCAGATATGAATGCACGTAAGACTGAAGTTTAAAAGCAGTAAATTCGACCTTACTAACCGAACGCTCCTCTGTAGCCAAATCGGTTAAAGGCACGTCAAGCTAAATGATGGTTACGTATAGGATACAGGTTCGATTCCTGTCGGAGGACGAATATTTTCTGTGAAAATTTCTCGGACATTCGGGCCGGTAAATGTTATTTAATACTCTCTATTATAATACAGAGCATTTACTTAAATATTTGTATCTATAAAAAAAATGTATAAACAATGTATAAAATAATTGTCGGACTTTGTCCATTTCATAATATATATATATATATATAAATATATATATATATATATATATATATGTTTCATATATATATATATATATTCTCGAACTCATATTTCAAATTTAACAGTACAATCATGGTAATGGTTAACGTCGTCGAATGAGAAATTGATGATTCGAATTACGATCGAGTTATTGCACTCATTTTCGCTCAAATACTTTAAAGAAAGATAACAATGTATCTCTTGTCACCAGTAGCTATGGGTTAAATGGTGGTTGGTAATCATTCTAGGTAAATAGATTTGTTTTTTACGACCTACCAACGTTTTGCTGGTTATTTAAAACCCCCAATGTTTTTATATTGTAAACATTTTTAGTAATAATATTGTTTTACTGTTACAAGTTATACTAATTAACCCTTAGCTGGGGGAGAAGAGGTGGATTCATACCTTTCCCAAGGTTATTTGGACGTAAGTGTATATAATGAACCCGACTGTAATGAATAACACTTTCCAATTTCTCCAATTTCCAATACAAGTGTACCAGAATACAACAGCCGGTCAATCATTACAGTGATTTTCACCCTTTACAAGGACCAAGAGACACTTGAGGTAGAGGGTTACAGAAAAAGAGGCACAGTTTATATTGATATATGCGAAGATAATCTTTAGCCCTAGACTTGAACAGGCTATGATTGAAGTGATCAGGGGAGCACCCTCTTGGGAGTCGATTCCACAAAGCAGCGGTTCCTGGGAAGAAGCTGGTCGAATTGAAATTATATCTCACCAATGGGATATGAAGAAGATGATGGTAGTTCGCTACAATGTACGTAGCGTGGCAGCTCTTAACCGTGATCTAAGGAATGTAATTCTTAACCCTAACCCTAACGCTGAGCAATTTCCATGGAAGTACCGGTAGAGCAGCGAGAGTTTTGCGACGTTTCGTCTGGGAGGAAAGTGGTTGTAGGGTGGAAAATAATTCATCATCCACAAGGACGCTGAGACGCTTTTTGGACTCTATCGTGATTGGAATGTGAAGACCGGGCATCTCCTACCTGTATATGGCAACAGTACTCCATTTTTGGTCTGATCCGGTTCTTTTAAAGGTAGAGGATAGCAGGTACTTACCAGGGCAGTACAGGGAAGCGACTATTTTTCCCAGCATCTCTACCGATGGGTCGTATGTACGAGTTCCACTTGAGTTAGTTGAGGTTTATTCGGTGAGATTTCTGACGTACTATGGCCGTTAATAAATAAGTAGAACTCAAAACTTCAATGTTAAAATAAAACAGTATTTAAATACAACCGCAAATAAATACAAGAAAAAAGAATTAAAAGTCAACCAAAGGCAATTAACCATTTCAGTGAATACCTTGTTAGTAGCGCGGCTCGGCTTAACGTCCGGTAAATTCTAAATCAAAACAAATCATTGACACACAATAGTTCACACTAATTCGACTGGATAGTTCCACTCAATAGTCACACAATGATCACTGCAGTCAGTAGCCTGACACCGTTTTTTTTTTTTATACAAGTGACGGAAAACATATTCATAAGTCCAGAGTGTCACGCTTGAGTCGGAAACGTACTAGTGTGAGACCTCAAGTACCGAAACAAGCTTGCTCATATATGTGAAGACTAGAAAACCTACTGGGAGAAGAGGAACAACAAAGGCTGCTGGGGTTGCATCAACATCCTCTACTTCCATTTCATTTAACGTTGCAGAAGCAAAATTACGTGGACGGAGACTAGCGTTGAAAAGTTAACGATTTGTTACAACTAAAAAGATTTACAAGTTTGTAATTTTACTATCGTTTTTTCTTTCTATTTGGATATTTTTACTACTTGCCCATAGTTGGGACCCTAACAGGTGCTACTACTCCGGGTCAAAGTGGATCTGGGAACAACAACAGTTAAGAGGTAGTTCCAGGCTCCTCAAAAGACTCCAATCTCCCGATCAGTGCCCTTGCTGCCGGATGTAGTTTATCGTCATAGCCAAGACGTCAAAATGGAGGTCAATCTAACACGTGTATACAAGCTGAAATTCTCAAACATTAATTAATTACTCATATTTTCGCATATTTATTCGAGTATGCTATATTGCAAAACATATACGGACTGATTTTTTTTACAAACGTAAGCAGTAATATTAACACAGGTCACTGCCTATCAGCTGCTGCTACTATGAAATTACACGCTTACATAAAAATACGTAAATAAGTGGCACGCTCATTCTCATGTTTAGATGAATTCTGTTTTTTCTGTACTAACACAACTGATTCGGTTGTAATACAGTGTAAACCGGATATAAGAGACCCGGATATAAGAGAACCCCGGGTATAAGAGAGATTTTCTCTGGTCCCAAATTAGAGCCATACTTACCTAAACAAAATAGACCAAACTCGGATATAAGAGAAACCCTGATATAAGAGTCGGCTTCTCCGGTCCCGACAACTCTCTTATATCCGGGTTTCACTGTATATAGAAAAACAGACAATAATAAATTTGTGTGAGGTTGTTTCGAAAAGAATCTTTTTAATTCATTTATTTAAATTTTTAGAGTCGTGTTGAAGATTGTTTATTTTTTGTTTTATCCATACATATTCCTCTACGCATGCTCGTCTAGATGACCATTGTCTATGTATAATGTATTCGATTCTCACTAGGTGTCGCACATTGTGCTTTTCTGCCAGACTAATCTATAACGAAATAAGTAAGAGCTAATTTTATAGAAATAACAATGTCCCTGTTCGTAGCGAGACAGGAGATCGGTCTTAATTTAACGTCGCCACGAAGAAGAGATGAGGGCTGGGTGACGATGATGTGGCAAGAAGAACATCAAGTATTCTCCATCGATTGGTTTTCTGTATGTTCTTGCTTGCTTTGTCAGTTCGTTCGACTGAAACCGCCCACACGTTTGGCACATTGTGCCAGCTTTTCTGTTGCTGGGTACCCGTTCGATTCGAAATGGATGTCCTTTATCTTTTTCGGTTACTTGTCTTGGAGATTTACCAAATTTGATCTCTCGCCATCTTCCCCATTCTTTCTCCTTGAAGTCGTCTCACTGATATATTCTTTTGTTGATACTATCTATCTCTCTCACCCTTTCTCTCTCTCTCTCTCTCTCTCTCTCTCTCTGATCATACACTTTCTTTTCTCCTCTCTTTGTTTCTCTTAAAACCTCTCCTCTGCCAGTCCCTCTTTTAGGAACTCTCAGTCATTCTTTAATTTTCTTTTTCGTCTTCGCCTTTGCTCTTACACTGTCTCCGAGGGAAGCTCTGGCTTCTCTGGTCAATCACGTGACCAGCAAATAATAGAGGGCAAATATATGAGATCGATAAACGCAGACGAAAGGCCGGAAAAGAATTTGGATGGCGACATTTAGTGAAGAGACTGTAATATCGATTGCCCGAAAACTTCGTATATGGTTGCATAGCAACTGACCGAGACACACATGGATTATGAATTTGGCATTAACTCATATATTTAGAACGGGTGCCATTTTTTTTGGCTAAGACGTCCTCATAAATGTATAGCTATGAACAAACTGTGATAGATAGATAGATAGATAGATAGATAGATTCGAACAGACATAGATAGATAGATAGATTCGAACAGACATAGATAGATAGATAGATAGATAGATAGATAGATAGATAGATAGATAGATCAATCGATCGATAGATAGATATGAATAGAAGGAGGATGATAAATAAGAACTGCTTGAAATAGATAGATTCGAACAGATAGATAGATAGATTGATATGAACTAACTGTGATAGATAGATAGATAGATAGATATGAAGACACTGAGATAGATAGATAGATAGATAGATAGATAGATAGATAGATAGATAGATATAAACAGAAGGAAGATTGATAAGAACAGTTTGAAGTAGATAGATAGATAGATAGATAGATAGATAGATAGATAGATTCGAACAGACATAGATAGATAGATAGATTTGAACAGACATAGATAGATAGATAGATAGATAGATAGATAGATAGATAGATCAATCGATCGATAGATAGATATGAATAGAAGGAGGATGATAAATAAGAACTGCTTGAAATAGATAGATAGATTCGAACAGATAGATAGATAGATAGATAGATAGATAGATCAATCGATCGATAGATAGATAGATAGACATGAACAGAAGGAGGATAAAAAAAGAACAGCTTGAGATAGATAGATAGATAGATAGATAGATAGATAGATAGATAGATAGATGTAAGCAGTTATCTATCTCGGGTCATTTAATAATTTCTGGCTACTCATTTCTAACCCCTACTTACTAATCCTTGTCGCAGACGTCAGCTCAGGCACATGAGTTAACACCAACAAAATCCACCTGTAGTTTATACTGAAACTATGCTGGACAAATTTTCGGTTTACTGGGAGGGAGTTGATAAGCTTAATAACATTATCCTTAAACGAAGAAAGAAAATCACAATATTGATACATATTTTTTAATCCTATCTAAGCTTTCGGCGTCCATAAGCCATTATCAAAGATGACAATTACATTACAAGATATTAAGCAATACACGGACACGGCACACATTTTAAATTACGTGATCCAGCAGCCCACAAAACTCTCAACACTTGGAATTATAAATGTAGCCTTGTGAAAAGGCAAATTGAAATAACCAAGGAAAAATTGAACACCCTTAACAGCAACAAACAGGACATCTATGATAAACTAAAGGATATAACTACGAAACGAATTCATTTTTCGTTTCATTTTTTGGAAGTGCTATCTGATGATCCGGCCTACTTTAAAAGGGCTCTGGTGAAATAAATTATTATAATGGAACCATAAAGTGGTTTGCTTTTCTTTAAAATATTAGCTCTGAATTTATAGAGTTCTCAGGATTTCATCCTCCTTGGGACTACCCATACGGATTACCAAGTTTTTCATAACTTAATTATATATATATATATATATATATATATATATATATATATATGATCGACTCTCCCGTCGAGATTCGACGTATGAGGGTCAAGCAGATCAGTTTATATATATATATATATAAATTCCTGGTGAATTTAGAAATATTAAGGCTCTCCCATTTAATATAGCATTGAGGTTTTTTCCTCCAGTGTGCCTCTATGTCATGTTCCCTTCAGAGTTGTTTACTTTGTATTTCATTTAATATAGACAAAGTGCGATGGATAAACTGCCGCCTGAATGATGCAAAAATCAAAATAACATATCTCATTTTAACATATACAGCATGCGATGGATATATTGTCGTCTAAATGACGCAAAAATGAAAATAACACCGATATTTCATTTTAACGGATATATATTAGGAAAATTAGACAAAAATTCTTTAAATATTACTAGTAAATCTGTTCAAATAAAATCGCCATTTGCTTCAACCACGCGACTTCGGAATCTCCAACAACTCTTCCAAATGGTCTCCAAGTTTATCACAGGCGGTACGTCGCAAGCCTCTCACTGCTATTTCTATAGAGAGTGCCCAGACGAACTACATTCCTTAGTTCCACCAGTTTTAACCTTCACGGTTAAGACCCACAATGCCACGCCCATTTTAGTGAACCACCCTCATTCTCTTCATATTCCCCTGGTGAGATGTAAGTTCAACTAACGTAGGTTCTTCCCACAAACCGCTGCTTTGTGGAACCGACTCCCATGAGGATACTCCCCGATCACTATAATCAGTATGTTCAAGTCTAGGGTTAACCGTTATCTTCCACACATATCCGCATAGGCTGTATGTACCTCATACTTTGTAACCCTCTACCCCGAGTGGCTCCAGGGCCTTGTACAGCGTGAACACAACTGCAAACGTATTGTGGTGCTTTTGCAACCATCTACTGTTCTTCACTCAAAAGATTCACATAAAATCCACCCATATAGCTTTTAGTGTTGGGCCAAGTTACGTTTAAGCCCAGTAAGTATTTGTACATAGCATCAAGTAATTTCTAACTATTTCAAATCGAAAAGAAAAAAAAAATATACAAGTCTGTTTACGGCTTGCATCTTCTTTTTTTATTTTCTTTTCTAATGGCAAACAATACCTGGTCTACACCATATTCTAAATGCGCTGAATTTGTCGGGATATGTCAATATTTTGACAAGATAAGTGCCATCTTATGTCGCAAGTGAAAAAAAAAACAACAAAAAAACACTCAAACGGCTAACGCTATACGTGCCTCTCCATTAAACAACTAAGCCTCTTCGTCACAGTCGGTGCGTTAATCGCTAATGCAACTTTTCAAGAAGTCAACTTTGAGAATGGTAATCAACTGAAAAACACCCGATCCATTTTGAAGAACACATTTGACGTTTTAAGTTCCAAAGTATCGGTAATGTTTAATATAATGTAAAGCGGAAACCGGCGACGTCAGCTTAGCGGAAGTGTGGTTTTGACTGAGTCAATTTTGTGCCAAACAGCTTGTAATCTGCCATAACATTATAACACTCACGACCAGGAAACCTTCTTCGACTAGTGGGACGTATGAGATATAGCTCATCATAATGCTGACTCGCGTTATTGCAAAAAATTATGGTAATTTTTCACTGAAGGCATTTCTGCTATTTTTTTTTTTTTTTTTTTTTTTACTACGGAAGAGCATACGCGTTAACATCTAAAAATGTGAAAATGTTTTCCATTTGAAACAAAAGAAGTTTTCTATAGAAATAAGAAAAAAAAAGTCTTAGAATTAATATTATCACTGCAGAGTGTGATTTTTTTTTTCGTAATTTATTCATTTGATAATATACAAAAATATTTTTTAACAGGAATAACATATTTCTTTTCCAGAGAAAAAATGTGATGAACGTTTACAGTTTCTAAAACAAAATATTTTTACATGTATGATCTTCCTTAGTGATAATGGCCAATGGCTTTCAAATAATGAAAACGTTATATTCAATGAGAGGTTACAAAATGAAAGATATATTATGCTTAATTATTATTTATACACGTGACTTTGCGCGAGAATGTGTGTGTGAACAAGTGAGAACAAAATGAAACCAACAAAATTTAAAGACACATTATTTTTCTTTGTGAATTTAGGCGTACCATTCAGAAACACAAACGGGCCGTATCTCGACTCCAGTCACTTTCCCACTGATATGCTATGGCTTCCCTGTCTTTTCTATAATTATTTTAATGGCAACTGCTCTAACGAACTGATTTCACTTGTTCCCAAATGAATTTAAGCGTACTACTAGGCTGGTATCCCAGTCCCACCCTTTCACTGTCGGAACGATTAAATGTAGCCGTCTCTTCTACTCTACTCCAACAGTTTCTTCACTTTCACTTCCCGTCAGTGGAACACCCTTCCTCTTACTTGCTTCCCTGATAGCTATAATCTTCAAATATCCAAATGTAATGTCAATCAACATCTTCTGATGGTTTGATCTTGATCCAAGTCATTCCGTATATCCTTTCCTCAAACACCTTCTTTACTCCCGTTCTCACTTTCTGTAACCGCTTGCGTGCTAGTGGCATTCCAGCCTTGCTTGGGGTGATATGCTTAAAAAAATGTGGTTGACGGATTAGTGCCCTGACAGAACCGGTAAGTATTAAAAATTCAATTGGGATCCCACTGATCTTTACAAGTCCATCTACAGTGCTAATGAGTTTGAATCCTACTAGGTAAAATTTTATGCCAGATTATGCTAACCTTAATAAACAGAGATATCATTTTTTTATTTGTTCTGTTAATTCACCCTAAATATTAATTCACTCCCCACCCCAATAAAAAAATTTATCTCTATCTATAAAAGACAGGATGTGTGTGTGTGTGTGTAAAGAATAGACGGCCGCAATTTTCGACGGATTTGCACCAAAATTTACATGCACATGCTCCAAGTTAGCGCAAAGGCCACCACTGACTTTGCATTTCCCAACTCCCATCGATAGTGGAAATAATCGATTTTTTTCATGCTTCTACAGCAGTTTTCATGTAGTTTACGGCCATTTTCTACTGGCCAGAGTGAGAGCCTATAACTGGCTGCCACGAATAGGCAGGAAGATTCTATTGAGAGCCAGCAGCTGACTGACACAAATGTTAAATAGCATGCTAGCATGCAAAAAAAAACAAAAAACAAATCGATAGCTGCATTCGTCACAAGTGGGAAACGTTTAAATCTGCATGGCACTTTACTCCAATTGGCTCATTCGCTTGCTTAAACTCAACGTTGATTCTGATTCCGCAGAACTGGGTTGGGTGTGAAAAAGTATTTGTTAACATTCTTTTTTCATTCGGTTTTTCCAGTTACGAGTTCTTTTTTAAAGCTGATCGTTTTGTGTTCATTTTGTTTAGTTCTTTTTTCGTAACAGATTTAATGTTTAGTATAGAGCTTAGAAAAAATTTGCAGTGTGAGATAGGCAAGAAGTAAGGCATGTAGCAACATCAGCACGGCAAAGGGCACTCCTTTAAAGGCAAGGAAGGGCAAAAATATTTTAAGTCAAGTGATAGCGATTGCTGTATGAGTCGTACGATTTTTGAATCAAGCCCGGGCAACGCCGGGCCATGCTGTTGGTATTTATTAAAATTCCAGCCCAAATTCAGAAATGTCCTTTAAAATACGTTCATTGTTATTTTTTGTGTTATGTCTCCAAAGGAAATCACGCAAATAAGAGTGTGCATGGGGTTGTGATTATCTGCGCATAACGAGGGTCAGGTGTTACCGAGTTCAAACTCCAGTCGAAGCCGTACAAATACATTTGGAAATGTGTATGTACATACGCATATCCATTAGACAAGCACATGCAAAGTCACACGTGACGAAGAGAGTATCGAGCTTTTTTTTTATAACATAGATTTTCTTTATATTCTAATTCTTTCGAAAAGAATGCAAACTTCCTGATCACAAAACTGATAGAGTGCTCTAAAAACAAAACAACAAAAAAGAAAAAAATAAGTGATGGCCATTTTCAAATTTGGCTTCCAATGTTGACTGCCTCAAAACTACATCTACATTCGCCTGTAGGATTCCTTTTGCGCACAATTGTTTGACTATTTAAAATGCTACATTTGTTCGAAAATACAGTGTAACCCGGATATAAGAGAGTTGTCGGGACCGGAGAAGAAGTCTCTTATATCCGGGTTTCTCTTATATCCGAGTTTGGTCTATTTTGTTTCGGTAAGTATGGCTCTAATTTGGGACCAGATAAACTCTCTCTTATATCCGGGTTTCTTTTATATCCGGGTTACACTGTATATTCAATTTAAATAGGAGAGTAACGGAAATTATTTCAAAGGGTCGCATTTCAGCTTATACGTTTATCATATTACCCAGGGGTTGTTGCCAGACAGGAAGGAAAGATAGCCCTCCCGGCATTGATGTCCAATATTATTTAAATTGAATGTGCCACTGTAATTCAATAACTGGCGCAAAAATATTTCTCTCAAAATTTTAGAAATAAATCTTTTAATTACTGAATAATTTCAGGAATTTCAATAAAGTCTCATTAGTATCTGTTGGTTTTAAGATTTAAGAGATTATTGTCAGCAACTTTAAGGTTTTATTGCGCAGCCCTGAGTAGGGGTTGTTCAGACTGAGTAGGAAAGGAATTTATTATTCCAGTGACTTTACGCATCTCCATTAGATAAGCACACGCAAAGTCACACGTGACGAAGAGAGAATCGGCCTTCTTTTTTTTTCTGACATAGATTTTCTTTATATTCTAATTTCTAACATAGAGTTTCTTTATATTCTAATTCTTTCGAAAAGAGTGCGAAGTTCCTGGTCACAAAACTGATTGAGTGCTGTAAAAAAAGAAAAAAAAAAGAAAAAGTAATTGTAAGATAAAATAAGTGATAGCCATTTTTCAAATTTGGTCTCCAATGTTGACTGCCCCAAAACTTTAAGGTTTTATATCTACATTCGCCTGTAGGATTCCTTTTGCGCACAGACAATGAGAAAATACGATATAGAGACTTTTCCCTTCAGGTGTTTGCTAAAAAATACTTTGGTATAACGCTCTTTGGGAAGATTGTAACTCTAAGCCTATCCTAAGCACAATGAAGAGACAATTGCTTTTTATGCACTGGGTTACCAATCATAACTCATTTGTTCAGTTTAAAGATCTTTGCATGGAGTAGTTATTACCTGCGCGTAAAGAGGGCCAGGTATCCCGAGTTCAAACTCCAGTTGAAGCCATACAAATACGCTTGAAAATGTGCAAGTTCATTTCTTCTTCCCCACCAGATAGGCATTAACAGCAAGGCATACAAGGCCTTCTAGCCTTGGTTGGTAATCACTGTAGGAAATTTCTGAATCCAAAACACTTACTAGCTACAGAAAGCACATCAGTAACATCTAGCGCAGCGAAGCTGTGGCCGTATACTCCACGAGATATCCCTAGGTCATAGTACTTCTATTACTTAGTAATTACGTCTTTTATTTAGTAATTTAGTCTTTGCAACAAAATGAAACTCTCGCATCTTTTGTCTATTTTACCTAAAATATTAAAAGAATTTATATTTACTAAACTTCACACCCGAATTCAGAAATGTCCTTTAAAATTTGTTTAAAAATGCGTCCATCGTTTTTTTTTTCCTTACAAAAGGAACACACACAAATAAGAGTCTATCGTTCTGCGATAAGTCCCAAATATGGACTTATTCTTCATTTTGGTCTTCCGCCAGGTACCTTCGATTGTTAGCGTGTGAGCTGATGTTTCTGGGTCAACGAAATTCATACTGAGATTTACAGTCAGATGAATGTAATTGGGATCATCCTTCAAAAGATGTATATCCTTTCCAATAATCCGACATAATCATAACCCCAGGTAAAATACAGCTTCGGATTGTGTCCAATAATGTGGAGGCTGTTATATACTCCAACAATTTCATGGCAAACAAAACAAATCTTTATTTAAAATTTATCGACTCAAATGAGTGCCAAAAATTGAATAAAAAACAATATTTTGATTTAAAATTTATAATTTCTTGGGGTAAATAAATAAATCTTGGATCTTTTTTCTGTTAATTCACCCAAAATATTAAAAGAATTTATATTTACTAAACTTCACATCAAAATTTAGAAATGTCCTTTAAAATTTGTTCAAAAATGCGTCCATCGTTATTTTTTGCCTTACAAAGAAACAAATAAAAATCTATCATGCTGCGATGAGTCCCAAACATGGACTTATTCTTCATTTTATGGTAGGGAAGTCGTAACTCTTGGAGCCAATTTCCTTTCTTTGGGGGCCTCTCTTCACGGCATTCACTGAGACGACAGCTCCATCTATCCTGTCGATTTGTTAAACTCAAACTCGTGTCTTTTATCGCATTTCATCGACGTAGAATAATATTTCAGTCGGTGAAAGAAGCGAAAACACCACTCTCCTTGCCGTTACATTCTTGTAATGTGTTTAGTTTGCGCTGAAGTTGCAACTTCATCGCAAACTAAACACATTTTGATTTTTAAAATTTAAAATTTTAGAAAAGTGTCAAAAATTTAATAAAAATCCAAACAAATGGAATTTAAAATTTATATTAGGTTGGTGCAAAAATAATGACGTAATAATGTCGTTTTTTGACGTATTTTTTAACGTCAAAAAACGACATTATTATGTCATTATTTTTTGCACCAACCTAATAATTTCTTGAGGTGAACTGATATTAGCGATAATTAACTTTACATTAAAAGAAAATATCCCGCTTTTTTGTACTAAAATTTCACCCAGTACACGGCTCAAAAGCCACTCAAGTTAGAGCAATACAGCTGAAATGGGAGATATGAGTGAAAGAGAAAGTTGTAGGAAGCGGAAATTATGATGATATGATAGATAACGATTGACACTTGAATTGAAGGGTTTAAAGTTTTAGTGTTGAAGGAAGCAATCGCGTAAGGAGTCTATTTTACAAAGTGGTAGGTCTTGGGAAAAGTCTGTTTGACTGAAACTTTCTTCGCAGATTTGGGATACGGAGGAAATAACGCTAATTCAGCTCCTTAGATGTAACATGACGTGTCCCAGAAACAATGGTCTTAACTTAGAAAAAGGATCTCATGTTAACATTTGCTACGGAAATAACGATAGAATATAGACAGGTTTAAATCAAAATAGTATCCACTATGTCAAAATTGTGGTCAGTTTCTGTTGTGGTGTCCTACCTCTAAAGAAATTTATGTTAGACTCTTCCGCCTACTATAAGATTAGTAGGAGAGTAGGCCTTGGGGGAACACTTGACCAGATTGTTCACCTGTCGAACTCTCTGCCTCGAGCAGAGAGGAACTCGGACGAGGCTTTGCCGAAGGGCAAAGTTTCGTCCGTGGAGGTAGACAAGCCCTGAACCCGTTTATGCGAGTTCAAAGGGAATATTTTTGGCCGAGCCTACGGGATCGGAGAACTCACGGTAAAGTAGACCTTGTGCCACATACATCCCTCGTGGTGGGGGCTGTTAAATATTGACAGTGAATAGATTGTTCGTTACTGTCGATCTCTCTGTCTTGAGCAGAGAGTAACCCAGACGAGGTTGAATATTAACAAGTTAAAGGATTGAGCGCTACTTCATTCAATATACTCTCACTAGTCGTGTATTACTCTTCTGGTGTACTTACTGTTTAATATACGATATATCTGCAAACCTGGTTTTTATTATTATTACTTAAGCATTTACTTGGTCACAACACAAACACAAGTAGCGAATGAATGAGAGAAAAGGCGAACAATGCACAAACAACGAGCGCTAGAAAAGAACTGAGGAAATGTTTAATGGCGACAGATGAATGGGCCTAAGTATCAATTTATATGGATTCAACCTGGTGCTTAAATTATTTTTTGTATGGAGGGAGAGGACGGAAATAAGAGAGAGGGGCGAGAGGAAGAGAGAAAGAAATTAACAGTAACAAAAGATAGATAGATAGATAGATAGATAGATAGATAGATATGAACAGGCTGAAATAGATAGATAGATAGATAGATAGATAGATAGATAGATAGATAGATAATGAACAGACTGAGATAAAGAAACTGAGATAGATAGATAGATAGATAGATAGATAGATAGATAGATATGAACAGGCTGAAATAGATAGATAGATAGATAGATAATGAACAGACTGAGATAAAGAAACTGAGATAGATAGATAGATAGATAGATAGATATGAACAGGCTGAAATAGATAGATAGATAGATAGATAGATAATGAACAGACTGAGATAAAGAAACTGAGATAGATAGATAGATAGATAGATAATGAATAGGTTAAGATAGATAGATTTACAGGGTGTCTCTAAAAAGAAATGTGTTATTTTCATTCAATGCAATGAAGACATAACAGCGCCAAGAAAATGAAATTTCGCCCTTAAATAACCCATAAGGAGTTGATATGCTGCTAAAGAAACAAGAAGAAAAAAAGGAACAAATCGGAAGAAAGTTTGTAGGAAATTGTTGTGTTCTCCCTCTTAAGAGTCTATGCTAGACTCTTCTTCCGCCTACTATAAGATTAGTTGGAGAGCAGGCTTCGAGGAACTATGAATAGATTGAGCGCTAATTCATTCAATACACTCTCACTAGTCGTGTAATACTCTTCTGGTGTACTTACTGTTTAATATACAATATATCTGCAAACCTGGTTTCTGTTATTACTTAAGCATTTACTTGGTCACAACATCTTTTATAGTAGGCGGAA
>OZ010604.1:13172033-13234533 GCA_963932145.1 Acanthosepion lycidas | reverse complement strand
AAGAAAGAAAGAAAGGGAAATTAGAAAGAAAGAAAGGGAAATTAGAAAGAAAGAAAGGGAAATTAGAAAGAAAGAAAGAAAGAAAGAAAGGGAAATTAGAAAGAAAGAAAGAAAGAAAGAAAGAAAGAAAGAAAGAAAGGGAAATTAGAAAGAAAGAAAGAAAGAAATAAAGAAAGAAAGAAAGGGAAATTAGAAAGAAAGAAAGAAAGAAAGAAAGAAAGGGAAATTAGAAAGAAAGAAAGAAAGAAAGGGAAATTAGAAAGAAAGAAAGGGAAATTAGAAAGAAAGAAAGGGAAATTAGAAAGAAAGAAAGAAAGAAAGAAAGAAAGAAAGAAAGGGAAATTAGAAAAAAAGAAAGAAAGAAAGAAAGAAAGAAAGGGAAATTAGAAAGAAAGAAAGGGAAATTAGAAAGAAAGAAAGAAAGAAAGAAAGGGAAATTAGAAAGAAAGAAAGAAAGAAAGAAAGGGAAATTAGAAACAAAGAAAGGGAAATTAGAAAGAAAGAAAGGGAAATTAGAAAGAAAGAAAGAAAGAAAGAAAGAAAGAAAGAAAGGGAAATTAGAAAGAAAGAAAGGGAAATTAGAAAGAAAGAAAGGGAAATTAGAAAGAAAGAAAGAAAGAAAGGGAAATTAGAAAGAAAGAAAGGGAAATTAGAAAGAAAGAAAGAAAGAAAGAAAGGGAAATTAGAAAGAAAGAAAGAAAGAAAAAAAGACAAAAGAAAGAAAGAAAGAAAGAAAGAAAGAATGGATAAGCAATAACATTTTTAGGGGCTTTACGTCTGTTTCATTGAAATGGAAGTAAAGAAGAAAGAAAGAAAGAAAGAAAGAAAGAACCGGTAAAGAATATGGGAAAAAAGAAGGAAGGAAAAAGAGAACAAAAATAAAAATAAAGAAAAAGTAAATCGTAAAGTGAAAAAGAATATAAGAAAGAAAGAAAGAAAGAAAGAGAAAAAGAAAGAAATAATGAGAGGTGAAAAGCAAAAATAAAGAAGAAAAGGGAAAAAAGAAAAGTGACAAAGGACATGAGAACGAAAGAAAAAAAGATTAAAATGAAAAGTCAGCATCAATAACATTGCCGATTCTTTGGATTTGATCAAGAATCTGTAGATATATAGCAAGAATTGAAGACTAGATGTGGCAGTAATATTCAAAACAGGGACAAATGGTGGACTAGACTTATAAATATGACAGATTCTGGCGGGAAAAATCAATATACTCCTTCCTGTCTCGTACATTCCCAGTAACCCGATGCGTCCTAGTGGAATTATCACCTTGCTTGGGGTGAAATGATTTAAACAGAGAGAGAGAGAGAGAAAGATAGATAGATAGATAGATAGATAGATAGATAGATAGATAGAGAGAGAGAGAGAGAGAAATTGATGATTTGGTCAAGAGAGAAAGAAAGAGATTGAAACATAAAATGGTAAGTAACTTGGAGATCATTATTTTAAATCTTGGAATTTTGGATTCGGATGTTCTTTTAAAAATCACATCAGAGATAAGGAATTATAAAGGAAATAGATAAATAGAAAAATATGAAGATAGATAGATAGATAGATAAACTGATATATATATATATATATATATATATATATATATAGATAGATAGATAGATAGATAGATAGATAGATAGATAGATAGATAGATAGATAATGTACAGACTGAGATAGATAGATAGATAGATAATGTACAGACTGAGATAGATAGATAGATAGATAAACTGATATATATATATAATTACATATAGATAGATAGATAGATAGATAGATAATGTACAGACTGAGATAGATAGATAGATAGATAGATAGATAATGTACAGACTTAGATAATGTACAGACTGATATAGATAGATAGATAATAATAAATTGAGATGTGAACAGATAGATAGATAGATAGATAGATAGATAGATAGATAGATAGATAGATAGATAGATAGATAGATAGATAGATAGATAGATAGAAAAGAATGCAGAGATGAGATATTTGTAAAGACATAGGCGTAAGTAAAAATGGCGTGACAGAGAATTTTATGGAAGAACTAAAAAGTTCTGAAAGAGAAGAAAGAAAAAGAAACAAAGCAAAAACAACGAAAAGAGAAAAAAGTCAAAGAGTAAGAGAGTGCGTGAGGGAGAGAGGGAGGGAGAGAGAGAGAGAGTGGGGGTGCTGAGTGGGGGGCCGGGAGTGAGTTAGGGAGAAACTTGGTCTCATTTTTGTCTGATTTCGTTGATCGTCGGCGTTAACGAGCTGAAGATGACTTACCTTAACTGTTGGCCAAGTTGAATGTGCAACCATTGTACGTCATATGAATGTCAGACTCGACCTGCAGATCCAGCAGGAAAGTCGGAGGGAAAAGCAAAAAAAAACATCTTTGGCCAGAAAAAAGAAGGAAGAGTTGATGCTAAAACAGAATGCCTATACGACTAACATTAATGCTAACGCAAATATTCCTGCTGTTTTAACATTGGGGAAAAAGAAAGAGAGAGAGAGAGAGAAAGGGAGAGAGAGAAAGAGACAGAGAAAGAGACAGAGAAAGATTTGGAATAAAAAGATAAAGTATACAGGAAAAACAAAAAAAAAAACAGCAGAAAGAATTGTAAAAAAAATTGTCAGAAGAAAAATATGAAGAAGTTTCAGAAGAAAAATATGAGAAAAAGAAGTTTCAGAACAAGTGTTGGTATCTCTCGCGAGATAAAAGGTTGCCTACTAGATAGGCATCAATTTTAATGACTTGGCAAGCTGAGAAATACGTTGGCAGAGTCTGATAGTATATTGCAAATATGTTTTAGTTTAACGCTTCTTTCCTGTGACCTGTATCAAGAAAAAATATTTTGTCTAATATGAGACCATTGGAAAAGATTGTGCCCGATTAGAAAATTAAAAACAAAATTTTACATGCTCATACAAAAAAATTTAGTAGTCAAGTCTATAGACTCCATTATTTTTAAAAATTGCCTTACATCATTTTACAAGCTTGTTGAGGGCATTTTCTTCGACACTTTCTAATTTTTGTTGGAAGAAGGCTGTGAAGTAGTTTTCGACTGACTGTACAGAGTCAGTATCTGTCTATATTTCTGATATGAGGTATTATGGACACTATTTACATTATTCAGACTACTCTCCTCATCTTTGTCACCATATTTATTACAACGTTTTGGCCTTTCAGTATCTGTCTATATTTCTGAGATGAGGTATTATGTACATTATTTACATTATTCTGACTATTGTCCACATCTTTGTTGCCATATTTATTACGTAAATAGACAGATACTCAAGGGCCGAAACGTTGTAATAAATATGGTGACAAAGATGAGGACAATAGTCCGAATAATGTAAATGTTGTACAGAGTCAATATTTTGTTATTTTAAGTTGCTCAGTAGAGACTGGAACAAATGAAAATCCGGAGGAGCCAAACCAGACAAATACAGTGGGTGCTCATTATAACACTTTAAGCTTGAGTTTTGCCTCGTCGTAGTGGAAGATGACACCTTTACGATTTGCCAAAATCTTCCGTTTTTCTTGGATAGCCGCATTGGGATTAGGGAACTGGCCGTAATACGTCTTTGCGGCTATTACTTTGACGACTGGACGAAGCTCAAAGTGAATTATCTCTCTATAATCCCTCTCTATAATCCCTCTCTATAATCCCTCTCTATAATCCCACCAGACAGCAAAACTTTCATTGGATACAAGTCGGCTTTAGTTAACAGGTTATGCACATTTATAATCTTGCTTCCAACTCCGTTTGCGTTGAACGTTATCACAAATGATCCATTTTCATTTGCCTGTGACAATTCCGACCAAGAACGGTTCCTTTTCGTAGCGTGAGGAAATTGCCACATAAAACATAATCAAGCTTGTTCTGTTCCATCAGAGAATACGGCACCCACGTGTCGAGTTTTGAAACGAACCCTCGTCTTTCAAATGGAGAAAGGCAGTTGAAATATCGATTTTCATAATCTTAGCAATCTCTTCCTTTGAAATTTTCAGTTTATTCTCCACGATGGCAAGCAGAAAATCAAACGGCGCATAGTTGATCGTTTAGGTTAAAATCACCCTGGCGAAATTCGACAGATCGCCTTTTTTGGTCGTCTTATGAGCTGGAGCATGATTCAAATACAATCTTCTGAATGCTGACTTCTTCTTGAAATTCATAAAGTATAATATGGCGGAAGCAAAACTTTTCATCCTCCATCTTTAAGGCATGCCTTTGTGGACAAAACGTTGACATTCAACAAAGTCGTAACTGAACGATGCAAGATTTCAAGAACACACCGGAAATCGCCCCCCCCCAAACACAAAAATCAGCAATGTCAAGTTGCGGACATTTTATATTACGTTGTCACACAGGAAATGACGCAATTTTTGGTTGGTTGTTGACCCGGTCGTCTAACGAAGAAAATTCCTTAGTATATGAAAAAAATCTTGATTCTTTTTCTTTCCAGATAAATTTTCTTTCAATATATTGTTACTCAGAAGCCCAGTGAAAATGATTACTATGAAATTTATATCAGGTTGGTGCAAAAATAATGACGTAATAATGTCGTTTTTTGACCTTAAAAAATACATAAAAAACGACATTATTACGTCATTATTTTTGCACCAACCTAATACTTATAAATTTTGTCTTTTTGTTATATTTCCTAAAACTTGCTCTGTCATACATTTACTCAGGTAGATGATGTGTTGTTTTCCTCTGTTCCTCTTGCAATCTATCCTGTGAGTATCAGATTTTCTAAACCCTCTTTCCTCAATATGCGCCCTAGAAATTTTAACTCTATTTTCTTGATGTTAGGTGTAAATGTTTCGATTTTCTCCAAATGTGTTGTTTTCCTCTGTTCCTCTTGCAATCTATCCTGTGAGTATCAGATTTTCTAAACCCTCTTTCCTCAATATGCGCCCTAGAAATTTTAACTCTCTTTTCTTGATGTTAGGTGTAAATGTTTCGATTTTCTCCAAAACTTCGTCGTTGTTCGGGCCATGACATTCTCAATATTTTTCAATAGAACTACATTTCTTTTGTTTCAAGTTTCTTCTTCATCTGGGTGGCGAGATTTTCCAGCATTAATTGACATATAAGGGGACGTATATTACATAACAGATCTTGTCTTTGTCTTTTACTTGAATTACGTTAGTATTAGGGTGTCACACATAAAATGGCGCATCTTTTGGTTGGTTGTAGATCCGGTCGTCTAACGAAATAAACTCCTTAGTATATAAAAAAAATCTTGACTTATTCCTAACTCTTTTTCTTTGAAGATAATTTTTTCTTTCAAGATATTTTTTACTCAGAAGCCCAATGAAAATGATTACAATGAAACAATGTCGATTAATCTTAATGTATGCATACAAACTGGGAAAAAATTTTTTTGCATCGAATCATTACATGCTATGAGAAATAGATACTCTTTGACAATCGTAAGACAATAAGCCAGTGGTTGGATACAAGTGAATCACCAAAAGAATATCCAAAATGTCCACTGCACACTAAAAAGTTAATGGTTACTGTATGGTGGTCTTTCAAAGGGGTTATTCATTTTTGATTCATGTCTCAAGAGAAAACAATTGTATTGAAGAGAAATTGAGTGTATGCCCGAAAAATTGGAAAAGAAACATCCTAGAATAGGGATGGCCTAATTTTGTTTCACGACAGCACGCTTCTCATTCAACTGTCCAAGATCTGCATAGCTTAAATTATAAAATTTTGCCTCTTCCTCCATATTCAACTGATATCTTTCCTACTGATCATCACTTTTTTGAGATGCTTTTTGAGATTTTCATACGCAATAAAACATTCTCCAATAAGGAAGAGGTCATCGAAGCATTTGAATTGTTTATCACATCAAAGGATAATATATTTTTTTTAAAGATGGTATCAAGAATTTAGAGATACGTTGGAGAACAGTCATTCATCAATGTATTGCCTATTTCAACTAAATAAATTAGTTATTTAACATTTCAGAAGCGTTTTATTGATTTCCTCTAAAGGGCGGCATTTCATGTGTGACAAACCAATATAGGCAACAATAAACTACAGAAGAACTCAAAATTGATTGCTGAATTTAAGCTTTGTATTTTTATTTTAGCATACCTTTTATAAGTTCAACGATAATTCTTCTTCCGACAATTAATTTAAAGACAATTTGATGTACGTAGGTCCTTACTTTCCGTACAAAAAAATTATCTTTATTTCATAAGTGACTTTCGCTGGATTTCGCAATTAATTTCGATAATTCCCCAAGTTATAAAAACTGTTGACTTACAAAAAAAAATACCGTAAAAATCGTTAAAAAATACCGTAAAATCGTTAAAAATACCGTAAAATCGTTAAAAAAAAATACCGTAAAAATCGTTAAAAATACCGTAAAAATCGTTAAAAATACCGTAAAAAATCGTTAAAAATACCGTAAAAATCGTTAAAATCGTTAAAAAATACCGTAAAAATCGTTAAAAATACCGTAAAAATCGTTTAAAATACCGTAAAAATCGTTTAAAATACCGTAAAAATCGTTAAAAATACCGTAAAAAATCGCCGAAAACAATTGCAGTAATGAAAACTTGAGAATCCAAAATTTGAGGATTGCGGGTCTGGATCCGACTCGGAATGTTTTAAATTTGTTCACAGTATCGGCCTGATTCCAAAACGGTATGATATGTTGGGCTATGGCTTCTAGAGGTAAAGCTGAAAACGTGTGACACAGTGATACACTGATATTTATTATACAGATAAAGAAAGCCAATACATTCAAAATGGAATTTCAAGTGGATGCAGTGCAAGTAATCAATAAAACACCTACTGCAGAAATAAAATAAAAGCAAATGCACCAAACGATGATAAGATAAGCTTCTTCAGAGTCAATACTCTGCCCCTAACAAACAAGGTGATGTATACAATCCCCGTACTCGTCAGTGGCTACGTAGTGCGGGATTAAAAGCGGAAAATGAAGGGTTTTTATTCCTTCCTGCACAGGACCAATGCTTGCTAACTAGTCATTACTAAGCACACATACGGAAAAATTGTGTTAATCCGAAATACAGATACTGTGATAAATAATCCAGAAATGATTGAATCAGGTTGCATTGTGTTAGCATCAATTGAATATAAACTCGGTATGATAAAGTGGGCCAATATATGGAACATGTATACATCAGCAATTCCAGTTGTAGTTGGAACTTTCGGATTGGTTGGAAAAGTTTCCGTTAAACTCATTGAAGAGATTCATGGTAGCCTTAAAGAAATACAAAAAATTGTGCTTAAAGATACAGCTCACACATTACGAAGTGCTTTATCTATGTAAAATGTGAGTGGCCGTAATTTGTTTATTTTATTTTATTTTTGTTTTTTTATAAAAAGGATCAGTAGAAAATGTCACTAAGCCATTTCTTACCTTAAATCTCTGGTTGGGAACCAGAAGGGAATGTGTATAGAACAGAAATCAAAGGAAATAATAATAATAATAATAATAATAATAATAATAATAATAATAATGATGATGTAGTCGACACCCGCTCGCATCTGAGCATCGGGATCGTCTTCTTTTCTCCCTACTCCCTCCCCACTTTGGTGGCGGTGGCGGTGGCGAAGTTGACTGTGAAGGCCCAGCCTACTCCTGAAGAGTAGTCAAAGAGAGTTTGACGAGGCCATTCGCGTGAATTTGTTTGAAGTTCTCCACTGCTTCATTGAGGACAATAGTCCGAATAATGTAAATAGTGTACATAATACCTCATCTCAGAAATATAGACAGATACTGAAGGGCCGAAACGTTGTAATAAATATGGCGACAAAGATGAGGACAATAGTCCGAATAATGTAAATAGTGTACATAATAGCTCATCTCAGAAATATAGACAGATATTGAAGGGCCGAAACGTTGTAATAAATATGGCGACAAAGATGAGGACAATAGTCCGAATAATGTAAATAATGTACATAATACCTCATCTCAGAAATATAGACAGATATTTTTTTCTCTATCAAGAGAATACAGATTCAATATCTCTAATAAATATATAAATAAAGCGTTTTTTTTAATTTATCGCTTTCGGCTCTGCATATAACCATTAAAAAACCTGGGAACTTAAACGTAAAACTTTGCAATGTCCTCGTTTCTTCCTTGTCGTGACAATATGGTACCAGAAGCTAAATTCTTCACTTGTCCGAATGTCACAAGCAGTCGGTTCCATTCACTGAATATACAGACGCCAAGATTAAAGATTTTATGTTTTTTCTGGGTTTCGGGTATCAAGAATCTGAAGTTCTTTGTCCAAAGTTTTCACTGGCACTGGATAAGAGATCAAAACTTAGATGGCAGCTGGGTTTAATGACTTAAATGTCGGTTAAAGTTTGTGAACGTTTAACGGGAAAAAACAAAAACATTCATTTTCAAAGAGGACTTTTATGCCTTCTTTTTTTTTTTTTGCTTGTCTATACCAGCAAGACAAAAATAGGTATTATATTTTAATCCTTATATTTTATACTTATATTTTAATTCTTAGATTAAAAAAATAAAGAAATGGAGGAGAAATCTTAGGTTTCTACATTTTACATTTTTTTAACAGTATGAAGCATTCACTGCACAATGGAGTTGTGCATTCTTTACATTAAGTTGTCATCATTTTTTCACCTCGTTTTTATCATCTTCCAGATATATGCATGCAAACATAGCATTGTCTTTAGCTTGTTCTCCGTGTTTTACTTGCAGGGAAACACTCCAAGACATGACGTCACTTCTAGAGTTGCCAATCAGTCATTTGGATCTTTTAAAAAAAGGTTTAAATAGTCAATTAATGATAACAGCTGTTCTCCATTGAAACATCAGTTGATGACGCACGGGGTTTAAAGGTTAATAATTGTCCTAAACAGTAGTTCCCAATCTTTTGGGAGGCATGCACCCTTTAATCATAAGGTGTATTGATAGGCTATCCGAAGTTCATGTGTGATTGGACAGTTTAGCCAAAACTTTTGGCACAATACGCAACAACTTATTCAAAAATTGGAAAAATATATAATAAACTGTTTAATATATATATATATATATATATATATATATATATATATATATATATATATATATATATATATGCATGTATATATATATATATATATATATATATATATATATATATATATATATATATATATGAAGAAATATACTCTTAAGGTGTGCTATATTTATCGGATAAAGTGCTCAATATAAGAGATAGAGCGTGTGTAAATATAAAAGTGAACATTGAAGTCAACACTTAGAGGCGACAGGCTGTTTCATGCTAGACGCAATCGTCAGGCCATTGTTGTTTTTTTTCCCGGCTATTTATATATACGGGTCAGTGGTGCATTGTGGGTAGTCTATGTTGGAGGTTATTTTGCCGGAAGTTGTTTATTTGTTTATTTATTTATTTGGATTAAATTATTTTGCTTGTTTTTATTTATTTTATTTTTTTTTATTTCTTATCTTATATATTTATTTATTTATTTTTTTTATTTTAATCGGTGTTTTATTAACGTAGTAAAAATTGGTTTGTATCGCATATTTAATAGTTTTGTTTTGGTTTGGGTAGATAATTAAAACTATTTATTCAGTTTTGGGGTTGATTGTTGTAATTTGTTCTAACTATTATATCGGCGGGAGCAGTTTATATAATTATAAATAAATATATATATAAATAAATAAATGAATATATAAATAATATAAAAATATATAAAATATTTAAACAAACTGGCGTTTATTTACATTATTCGGACTATTGTCCTCATCTTTTTCGCCATATCTATCACAACGTTTCGGCCGTTTTACACTCCGGCCTTCTTCAGGTGGTTGGAATGTCGAATTGAACCCTTTATTTCGCTCACTGGGGTAGACTGTTCTAGTTCCACGTGCCATGTTTAATGGATGTCAGTTATCAGTTATCTCATGTTAATTTCCCTCTAAAAGTTCTCCACTGCCTTAACCGGGTATTGAACTCACACTCTTTGGGTCCTGTCACTAGATCTAACCAACTCCTTTATCCACTGTCATGTGTCCTTGAGGACGTCTGGGCATGAATTTCTGGCTACCTGAAGAAGGCCGGAGCGTACAACGGCCGAAACGTTGTGATAGATATGGCGAAAAAGATGAGGACAATAGTCCGAATAATGAAAATAATGTACATGATACCTCATCTCAGAACTATAGACAAATTGGCGTTTGTTGATTCTTTTTAATCGAACTTGTTTGGATGAATACTTGCTAAATACACGACACACACAGACACACAGACACACATATGATTTGATTATAATGGGGAAGACCAACCACACTTTTTGAAGGGCTGAATACAGAGACCTGGTGCACTACGTGCCACAGTGTTCCCAAACAACCGTTCGCAGATTCTGAATTAAGAGTTCTCCTTCTTCTAGACCAGTTGCCATTCAAGGCCATAGAACCAATATATATATATATATATATATATATATATATATATATATATATATATATGTGTGTGTGTGTGTGTGTGTGTGTGTGTGTGTGTGTTTGTATAAGAGAACATTGAAGTCAACACCCAGAGGCGAGAATCTGTTTTATGCTAAGTGCAATTGTCAGGCTATGTGTTAATTTGCCTCGTGATTGTATTTAGCTGAAAACAGACTGTCGCCTCTGGGTGTTGACTTCAATGTTCACATTTATATTTACGTATGCTCTGCCCTTGATTTTGCGAACTTTAACCCATAAATATAGCATACCTTAAAACTATATATCATTGCATATATATATATATATATATATATATATATATATATATATATGTGTGTGTGTGTGTGTGTGTGTGTGTGTGTGTGTGTGAAAATATTGTAGAAAATAGGAAAGAAACTGGTTTGGTAAATAATCCAAAGTTCCTTAGTATTTTTGTAATTATTTTTAAAAAATAGTGCTCGATACGAAAGTAGAGCATAAATATAATAATTTATTTAAAAATATGATTCCAACTCGCGAGTTGGAATCATATTTTTAAATAAATAATTATATATATATATATATATATATATATATATATATATATATATATATATATATATGCATGTTTTTGACCCGAATAAAAAAATCAAATTATCTACTATAAAAAATTTAAGACAGCTAACCTTATCCTCAAGAATAACAACACACCAACTAAGTCAAAATTACAAAGAACGAACATTATCTATGAGTTCAAATGACCCTTAAGGAACTGTGTTCCTGATCAAACCGGACTCATAAATAATTACATCGGTCACTCCATCCGAAACATACTATTAGGTTGGTGCAAAAATAATGACGTAATAATGTCGTTTTTTGACGTATACGTCAAAAAACGACATTATTACGTCATTATTTTTGCACCAACCTAATAGTAGAAAACACAAACATAAAATCGCATCCACCTGGGAAAAAATGTGTGTGTGTATGTATGTGCTGATTCTTTGTAATGGGACGGTATGTGTGTATGTGTGTATGTGTGTATGTGTATGTGTATGTTGGTGTACAGATGTGTTCACTGATTCCTCGTAATGAGACAGTGTGTATGTATACACATATATACACGCATGCTGACAAAAGCACAAGAAAATGGAAAAAGATCTAAGAACACACAGAGGTCATTAAAAGATAAGAATGCCGATAACTACTCCATCACTTCTCGGACCAATCTTAATTGTTTTATGACCCTTCACGCAGAACTTTTCACTGTCAGTTCAAGAAAGACGTTTGGATCACTAACACAAAAAAGAAAATGTCTCATATCGAGAATATTTAACATCGAAAAACATAAAGAAAAAAATGAATTATTTTTAATAATATGTGGAAATCTCCACCCTTTGCCTGATAACGGCCCCGATCCAGAAACACGTGTAGCAAAATTATGGAAAATAAAACATAATATATTTTTAAAAATCCACATTACAACCAAAAACGTTTGGAGCTGCTCTCTCTCTCTCTTTTTTTATTTTTATTTTAATATACACACTTTTCCCTCGTTGGAACTGCTATAACCTCTCCCTGTTATATATATATATATATATATATATATATATATATATATAATTCAAGAGTGGTATAATTGCTTGCTGGAAGATTATTTACTGGGTGTGGTTGTAAAATTACTTGAGAGGGAAAGCAGGTAAATTCGATGCTTTTAAGCGGGAAACTTGATGCCTTTAACTAAATTTGCCTTAACTAGATGCAACGAAATCTTCCTCCCAAGGTGAGATAAAGTTTACCGGCATTAAAAAAAAAACTTCTAAAATTACATTCCCGATTTTTACAGTTCCCTCCATCGTTCCCCCCCCACTTCCTACGCATCATATTCATCGTTTCGTCATCATCATCATCATCTCACCGTGAAATTAACTCTTCTTCGTCTTTGTTTTCCTTTTCTTCTCCGCCATCTCCTTTTTTTTCTTCTTTTCGCAACAGGATTTTTACTGAGTGCTTTTGTTTTGTTCTTCTTCTTCTTCTTCTTCTTCTTCTTCTTGGACTACTAATACTACTACAACTGCTACTACAATGTCGTGCTATTTTCGGTGTTATCTTTTTCGTCTCCTTCATCATCATCTTCATCATCTTTTTCTTTTTCATTCCGCAACATTATTTTTACTGATTGTCTTTCTTCTTCTTCTTCTTCTTCTTCTTCTTCTTCTTCTTCTTCTTCTTCTTCTTCTTCTTCTTCTTCTTTTACTACTACTACAACTACTACAATGTTGTGCTATTTTTGTCGATGTTATCTTTTTCGTCTTCTTCGTTCTGAGATATTATTTTCATAATCTTTTTTATTATTCTCTATTTCTTCTTTTTCTTTTTCTTCTTCTACTACTACTACTACTACTACTACTAATACAAACTTCATTTCCACAGAGTTTCTTTTTAATATTCTCTTTCTTCTTTTTCTTCTACTACTACTACTACTACTACTTCATTTCCACGGCCTTTCTTTTTATTATTCTCTGTTTCTTCTTCTTCTTCTTCTTCTTCTTCTTCTTCTTCTTCTTCTTCTTCTTCTACTACTACTACTACTTCATTTCCACAGCCTTTCTTTTTATTATTCTCTATTTCTTCTTCTTCTTCTTCTTCTTCTTCTTCTTCTTCTTCTTCTTCTACTACTACTACTACTACTACTACTTCATTTCTACAGAGTTTCTTTTTCTTCTTCTTCTTCCTCTTCTTCTTCTTCCTCTTCTTCTTCACTACTCTAAATAACTTTCCTTTTTATCCCCTTTTTACATCGTTTTCTCCTTCGCCCTTTTCTTCACTCTATGATAGCCGCTTTCACGAACTCTTCACAATGGTAATTTCATCGATCCTTTCTTATTTTTTTTTCGCGAAATCTTTTTCCTAGTTCTCATTCTCATCTGTTTTTCATAGCACTCTTCCCTTTCTCGTCTTCCTCACCTTGAAATATTTTCTTTTTCTGTACGCCACCATCTTCCTATCATTGCTAATGGCGTGCTAATCAATGGATTCTTGCGAACCATTTCTATATTTTACAAGGTCTCGAATAGAAACAATATTTCTGGAGACTGTCTTCTTATCGGGGCCTTTGATCAATGCCAGAGTTAAGATTCACAGACGAAAGAAAGGAGATCAGCCTGACATGATGAGGACAGAACAATATCCGCTCGAGGTTAATCTTGTAATCCACGTATATTCTTCTGCTTACAAATATCTTACTTTTCAAAATACAAGAAAATTTCGTTGCGAACAAAGAAAAGTGTGCTTAACTGTTATTTAATATCAGTCCTTCTATATAACAGTCAATGCTGGAAAATCTCCACATAGTTGAACATGAGACTTGGTTTGGTTTGGTTTATATTGTTTTACGGCATATCAACACATCAATGGGGTATTTAATGCCGACAGGAATTTTAAGATAGGTTCGTATGAATAGAATAGTTATTTATTTGTACTAATGTACAAAATGTGGCACAAGGCCAAAAAGGGGATTGGGGAAGGACGGACTTCTTCTGTCTTAATTCTAAACTTAGCTAGTCACAGACACGGACCCAAACATACCAACAATATTCCTACTGTGTAACCTGGATATAAGAGAGTTGTCGGGACCGGAGAAGAAGTCTCTTATATCCGGGTTTGGTCTATTTTGTTTAGGTAAGTATGGCTCTAATCTGGGACCAGAGAAAATCTCTCTTATATCCGGGTCTCTTATATCCGGGTTACACTGTATTACCAAAACAACACATTCACTCCTACCTTTCTTACTACGTCCACCATAATACCTCAAATTATCTATGAAATCCTAACTAGTCCCCATATGTATATTTCAAAGTCTGTGAGGGGGGGCAACAATTTTTAAAAAAAACAATGATTATTTACAATATGAATTAATACTATTTACATAAAACAAACCAAAATAGGGTTAGTAATAAAAAAAACCCACAATCCCTAAATGTGGCAGAAACATCAGTTAACAGGACGAAATAATTGCGGGATTATAACAAAGACGCCCACAAACACGCACTCATTTAGACACAATAACAAATACGAAAACACACACACGAAAACGAAAGTCATTCCGCAACAAGCAGAGAACTGACATCACTGACCACCTAACGAGGGAGGGGATGGGGAATTAAACAAAAGAAAAATAGGGACAGAAATAAAAGGGGCCAATGAGCCTGCATACCCTAGCTAAGTTAACCAGAAACGGGAAACTTAAGATTCAAACTAAAAAATCCCTAAACTAGCCTAATATCGGGGCGGGTTGCCTCTGTTCAACCCTGGTAGGACAAAATCCTGTATCTAACCGACACCCAAGTGCCACTCCAGGTCAGCCCCTTTCACTCTACACAGTCGCGTAAGATTTACCCACCTTTTGCCGAATTCTCAATATGAATAGAATATGTACGCTTTGTAAGAAATCAGTTTGTAGATCAGGTTTTATTGACGTATTTTTGTAAAGAGAGTTTTTGTTGAAAGCCAAATCTGTCATTTGCTTCAAAGAGAAATTATAATTCGTGCCCATCAGTATTAGGGTGTTATATACACTTTTATATATTTTTTTTGTTTTTATTAATTATGATCGAATAAATCTTATTCATTGAGTAGACTTTTTTTGGAATCATTTACAATTTTTTTTCACAGTTTTTACTTATCAAATACAGTGAAAGAAAATAATAGGTTGGTGCAAAAATAATGTCGGTTTTTTGACGTATTTTTCAGCGTCAAAAACATTATTTCTGCACCAACCTAATACATATTTTGCTTGTAGTGATTGATAATTAGAATTCTGGTATGAATATATTTTCCATTCAATGAAACTGATACAAAACATATCAACTTTATTTGGATTTATTCTTGAAATAGTAAAACTTTCAAATCAGTCTGTAAGCAGAAACCCGCGGAAATTTCTGTACATTATCGCAGACGATATTTAACATGATAAATAAAAACATAAAATATTTTTCTAAGTTGTTACGGTTTTTTGAGGAAATTATTTTAAAGATTTAATTTGGATTCAAAATCATAGCGTTGGAATTTTATTCCAGTGATAAGAGAAAGCCTTATAGCAGATCCTTATAAAAATTATAATTCCCTGAAGCTTTACAAATTGTATATGGACAAGATGCATGGCACAAACACATTATTATTAAATCATTGTGCCATCAAATAAGACCTTCATTTACTTCAAAGGGACGTTATACTGAACAATTTAGCTATATTATAATGTAATATGTTAAACAGTGTAGTAGTTTTATTGAATTGATTTTCAATAAAAATGAAAATTTAAAACATATTGTCTAATAATTTGTGCCCAGCTGTTTTACGGTGTTATATATACTTGTGCGGATTTATTACGCACGAACCTACAGACATATAAAAATACAAATCGCATACAATGCTAAGCATTCATTGGTTAATTAATCACCACTACATTTCTACAGGCAATTTATAAATCGCAGTAATGCGACAATTTGGTAATTTTGTAATCGATCTATTTTTAAGTAGTCAATTTTGTGCACATTTGAAGAGAAACGGATCACAGAAGGTTTCTTAAATCTCCCCAAAGCTCGTTCGCTGATTGGTCGATGCCAAACAATCAGATCGTCTGCACGTGGAGAATAATACTTCCCCCGCAACGATTTGGAGCCGATAGTCGCTTATTTAAGCCAAGATTTTTCTAATCCCAACTAGTGAGATTTCAACTGCCAAACGAATCCACGACAGTAGAAACCATGCACCAACTTTCTCACTCACACACACACACCCACATGCTGAACATAGCTTGTACACACTCACATAAACTCTTCTTACACAACAAGAACACTCATTACAAGAGACTCTCATGAACATTATTCCAGTGAACTTTGAAATACTAAAATAACAGTTAAAGAGAGACAACTCTTGGTTTATTTCAACCTTTTCTTACTTAAATGCATGTTTTCTTTCACATCGTTGTTTGATATTGTACATCTTGTTAAATACATATTTTATGTGTAACAATGTCTTTTGCTTATCCTTTTCTGCGTCAGCTCTGTTTCCTAATCTAAAGCTAAATTAATGTGAAGTCCGCCACACACATATCTCTCTATTTTGTGTTGATTAATTATGAGTTAACAAATGGTGTAAGTTCTTATCTATTAAGTAGCCATTTTTGTATTTTTTTACAATTTTTATACACTTTTTATTTATTGGATATATTAAAGAGAATAACCAGAAAATATAAAAAAAATGTCAATTTTATTTGGATTTATTCTTGAAATAGTAAAATTTTGAAGTCAGTCTGTAAGCAAAAACGTGCGGAAATTATTTTTTTATGTATATTGACTACTGACCTAAGATGGAACAAATACATTGAGTCAATAGCTTCGTCCACCGCAACGAAAGTTGGCTCTCTGTGCCGCACCAGGAAATTTTTCTCGCCGGAGACGATCCTTCAAATTTATGAAACAACCATTCGCCTTTGCATGGAGTATTGGTGTCATATATGGTCTGGTGCCCCTTCTGTTTGTCTCAAGGTTCTTGATAAGATCCAGAGACGGATATGCAACAAAATTGTCCCTGATCTGGCATCTCGTCTGCAGTTGCTCTCTCACAGACGTGCCATCGCCTCCCTCTGTCTTTTTTACAAATACTTTCATGGTAACTGCTCCAAGGAGCTGCTTTCTTCTGGTTCCAAAACTTCATGAATTTAAGCGTTCTACTAGGCTGGTATCTCGCTCTCACCCTTTCATTGTTGAAACTGTTAAATGTAGCCGTCTCTTCTACTCCAATAGCTTCATGTCTCGCACTTCTCGCCTGTGGAACTCACTTCCCTTTTCCTGTTTCCGTGATAGTTATAATCTCCAACTTTTCAAATGTAATGTCAATCGACGTCTCCAGTTGCCTTGATCTATCCCCTATCTTTCTCTCCATCCTTTCCTCTATCACTCCTCTTTGCTCTAGCTCCAACTCTCTGTAACCCCTTGCGTGCTAGTGGCTTCCGGACTTACTTGGGTTGAAACGCTTAATATATATATATATATATATATATATATATTGTGTGTGTGTGTGTATTTAGTCAGCATCTTTTAGGCAGCATCTTTTCATTCATACACGTTTCATTAAATAATATAGACAAGTGTTGTCTATTTATTTTATGTAAATTTTTTTCGTAATATCTGATAAGTTTAATAACATTATCGTTGAACGAAGAAAGAAATTCACAATATTGATCCATATTTTTTTTAATACAATCTAAGCTTTCGGCTTACATAAGCCATTATCAAAGATGTCAGTTACAACATATTAAGCAATATACGAACAAGACAGTGATGATAGTCTGTCATCGTTTACATAGATGATTTCTAAGCAATGATAAACACGTACATATAAGACGCTAGAAACGAAAATCGCACCGCATCTCATGACGTCACACATGACCACACTATATTATTCAATGAAACGTGTATGAATATATATATATATATATATATATATATATATATATATATATATATATATATATTCTCAGATGATCTTTAAACGAAAATGCTCAAAAATTGTTAAAAGCTATGAATCTATGTTTTAGTGTTAGTATTTACTATATCAAACCCCAGATTTTCCACTGAGTGCAATGTTGATTTAAAAAAAAAATAAACAATCAACCTTCTCTAATGTTCAACAGAACGAGAAAAATTAAATAAATGCTTCGAAATTCTATGATAGTTACTCTAATCGAAAAGTACTTGACGCCAGAGGGTACAATAATCGAAAAGTACTTGACGCCAGAGGGTACAATAATCGAAAAGTACTTGACGCCAGAGGGTACAATAATCGAAAAGTACTGTGATAATAACAAAAGTGAAGAGTCTTTTTTTAATTGGCATCACCACAAGCAAGGTAATAAAGCCACTAAAATCTGTCCTCCTTTACGGCAGGGAATGTTGGACAGTCTCCTCAAAGATGAAGAAGAGAGTCGAGGAGACAGAGATGTGGTTCTACAGAAGGATGCTAAGGATATCCTGAACCGAATGTGTGAACAACGATGAGGTCTTAGAGAGGTTGCAAACAAAGAGGGGGCTTATACTTAACATCAGGAAAAGCAGATGAAGTTTCTGGTACACATAATGAGGAAGGATACTCACGGCTCAGAGAGAAAGAGAGACAAGGGAAAAGGACGAGTGATATACCTGGCGGACTTAAGCAAGTGGATGATAGAACGTGGTCTGGGGGAGGAAGCAGAGGGAAGGAACTTGTTGAGAGCTGAAATAGATAAAGGGAGGTGGAGGGCCATGATCGCCTATGTCCTGAAAGGACATGGCACATGAAAAGAAAGAAAAGATGAGGTCTGAGAGAGATTGCAAACAAGGAGGCTTATACTTGACATCAGGAAGAGGCAGCTGAAGTTTCTGTGACACATCATGAGGAAGGAGGGCCTGGAGAACCTAATACTCAAAGGTCGAATAGAGGAAAAGAGAGACAAGGGAAAACAACGCGTGACATACCTGACGGGTTTAAGCAAGTGGATGACAGAACGTGGTCTGGGTGGAGGGAGCAGAGGGAAAGGAATTTGAGAGCTGCAAAGGATAGAGGAAGATATGAAGGGCCATGATTGCCTACGTCCTGAAGGGACATGGCACATAAAAAGAAAGAAAGAATGCTGAGAACAATTTAGCAGAATCTCTTCCTTAATTTCGTATTTCCTTCCCAGAGATAAAAGATATTTCAAACAACAGATTCAGAGTTTCATTTCTTCTTCCTGTTTGGCTATGCAGACTAGCGTCTGTTTGCAGAAAGCAACTTACGAAGCTATAAGCAGATAATAACGAAGGTTACATACAATTATGTATGCTTTAACGTGCGAGAAACGCACACACAGAAATAAATACAGGCATATATACACACGCAAATAAACACACACATACACAAATAAACATAAAAAAACAAACACGCCTACAAATAAACACAAAAATCTATAGTCACATACACAAATAACCACGCATACAAATCAACAGAAATAACAGATACTCACACACAAACACACAATAAACACAAACTAAAATAAGGAGACGCATACACAGACACACAAAAATAAACAGACGCACAAATAAATACACACATACACAAATAAACATGCACAGAAATAAACACACACGCAAATGAACACATACAAACAAACGCAGAAATAACTACATACAAATAAATACACACAAAATAACCACACACATACAGAAATAAACACACACAGACAAGTAAACACCCCCACACACATATAAACATTCAGAAATAAATACACACAAATGAACACACTCAAAATAGCCGTATACATACGCAAATAAACACACACGCACACAAATAAACCTACACGCACAAGATATATGTGCACATACACAATAAACACACACAACAAATAAACAAACACAAGTACAAATAATTACACGCACACACACACACACACAGACATATATATACGCACAGACACACTGGTACACATCTTTCCACTCCCCCCTCCCCTTAAAATAATTGTCTATAACTACGAGCTAGATTAACTTAAATATTTCTTGTGCCTGCCGGGTGTCTGTAATAATTTCACAGTTCACATCGGCGCCATTTTTAATTAAATTTAAAGCATGTTGAGGATTAAAGTTCTTTTAATGTTGTATATGTTTATGGTAAATAATTAGGTACCTCATTAAACACGTAGTCACCACATTATGAAAAATATTTATGTACCTGAATTATGGTAAACACGTAGGCACCTCATCATGATAAACACGTAAGCACTTCATCATGGTAAATACGTTGGCACCTCATCATGGTAAATACGTAAGGTACCTCATTGTGGAAAATACGTAGGTACCTCATTATGGAAATTCTTAGCTACCTCATTATGGTAAACACGTAGGCACCTCATCATGATAAACACGTAAGCACTTCATCATGGTAAATACGTTGGCATCTCATCATGGTAAATACGTAAGGTACCTCATTGTGGAAAATACGTAGGTACCTCATTATGGAAATTCTTAGCTACCTCATTATGGTAAACACGTAGGCACCTCATCATGATAAACACGTAAGCACTTCATCATGGTAAATACGTTGGCACCTCATCATGGTAAATACGTAAGGTACCTCATTGTGGAAAATACGTAGGTACCTCATTATGGAAATTCTTAGCTACCTCATTATGGTAAACACGTAGGCACCTCATCATGATAAACACGTAAGCACTTCATCATGTTAAATACGTTAGCACCTCATCATGGTAAATACATATGGTACATCATTGTGGAAAATACGTATGTACCTCATTATGGAAAATTCTTAGGTACTTCATAATGATAAACACGTAGGCACTTCATCATGATAAAAACGTAACTACTTGATTATGGTAAATACGTTGGCACCTCATCATGGTAAATACGTAAGGTACCTTATAGTGGAAAATATGTTGGTACCTCAGTATGGAAAATTCTTAGGTACCTCATTATGGTAAACACGGAGGCACCTCATCATGATAAACACGTAAGCATTTCATCATGGTAAATATATTGGCACCTCATCATGGTAAATATGTAAGGTACCTCATTATGGAAAATACCTAGGTATCTCATTATGGTAAACATTATAAGTACGTAAGCAAATCATTATGACAAATCTCATAATAGTAAATGCATAAGTACCTCATCATGGAAATATGTAGGTACCTCATTGTGGTAAATATATAGGCACCTCAAATATGTACCTCATTATGGTGAGTACGTAATCACCTCCTTATTGTAAATACGTACTTCCCCGTCCATTAAAAATGAGTAAAGGTTTATCACTTGTTTCCAGTTTAGAATTGGGTTTCCGGCCCCTTCTAAACTCTTCTATGTCACTTCCAGTATCCCCCTTGCGTCTTAGCGGCATTATCGCCTTGCTTGGAGAGGGAATGACTGAAAAATAACATCCATAATTTTTACGAGCGGACTAGTTAACCGAAGTAGTGCTGAAATCGTTACTCACTGGCACTGATCCTAAGGGTGGGGCGGTTGATTATCTTATCGAGTTTTACAGTGTAATGAGAAACAGAGCGAAACAGAGAAGATGAAGAAAATTGGCCTTTCAATAAGTAAACGTTTGCTATCGCGCACTTCACCGAAATGAACTCAGGTCGCCTTTCAGTACAAATTCAAGTAGTTTGGAGTTTTCAATTTCTCATTAGAATTGAATTTTCATTCTGGAACCGACCGATTCCATTTCTTTTAGAATTCTTTCGAATGCCTTTTTTTTTATTTTATCGATTCTTCAGAAGCATTCTTGGATGTAATCAACAAAGAACAAAAATCATATACGGTTTTATTATTAGAAGAATATATACATATATGCAGTCAATACCTGTTATTCCCCCACACTGAAGAATTGTAATGAATAGCGACTCGAATTGAGGAACCTGAGTTCGAATTACAGTCGAGACTAAATTTGTCATATGTAATCGCACCAACCTAGCAAATTTAGTCCAGTGAAGTTCTAAAGGACAAAATGCGCCACAAGAAAACTTTTTTCCATTTATTCATACATTTTCCTCAATATTTTTCTTTATATTTATCATTATCCCATATGCTCCTGAAAAAATGATTTCGGCTGAGCTTTTCGGGGAGAAAAGTGAATTTGTAAACAATGACTATTACTGCTGCTGATGCAAGACTCTACGGTAAGACGAATCGAGTTCTCCGGTCACTGGCGTGTTTATCTAAAAAATAAATACGTCTAAATTCACCTTTAGGAGTAAAATCCGCGACTGATACCAAATCAGCCGGCTTGAGGCAATCGGATGTCTAGCCACACGAATGAGCTGTGAAACAGCGAAACAGTCAATGTGAATGATAATATATATATATATATATATAAAAGAAAGAGGTTGTAGTGGTTCCAACGAGAGAAAAGTATGTATATTAAAAAAAAGAGAAGAGAGGTGCCGCAAACGTTTTTGGTTGTAATGTGTTTTTTTTTAGAAAAAAATATTATGCTTTATTTTCCATAATTTTACTACACGGGTTTCTGGTCTCGCGACCGTCTTCAGGTGAAAGGCGGAGATTTCTACATATTATTAAAATTAATTAATTTTTTCCTTATGTTTTTCAATGTTAAATATTCTCGATATGAGACATTCTCTGTTTTTGTGTTAGTAATCCGAATGTCTTTTTTGAATATATATATATATATATATATATATATATATATACAGGGTGTCCATAAAGTTCGTGTGCACTTTAAAAAATTTATAACTTTATTTGTATTTGTGATAGAAATAATCTGTAAAAAATGTTATAAAGTTTAATGTACCTAGTTTTAAGTACAGTTATTGAATAATTCTTTACCACAAAATTTGCAACAATTTTTAGATAAGTACAAAAATATTTTCTTTTTCACAGAATCAATTTGATCCATGGCTTCAACTGAAGAAAAAGTAAACTGTGTTTTTTGGTTGGCTGAACTGAAATCTACTATTGCTGTACAAAGAAAGTTTAGAATTGAATACAATAAAGAACCACTTCATAGGAACACTGTTGCTAAATGGATGAAAAAATCTAAATAGGCAGGCTCCGTCCATGATAAGCCACGGTCTGGAAGGCCATGTATCAGCGATGAAATTGTTGCATCCATAGAAAAATCCTTTACAGCAAGTCCAAGAAAGTTTGTAAAACGTGCATCATTAGAACTGAGGCCCCCAAAGTCTAATTTGGATAAAATTCTGCGGGCAAAACTTCACAGGAAAGCTTACAAAATTCAATTACAACAACAGTTGTTAGAAGAGGATTATTATGCACGGCTAAGTTTCTGTCATCAGTTCAATTAAAAATTTGGCAATAATGCTGCATTTGTGAGTAGTTTACTGTTCTCTGATGAAGCAACATTTCATATTAGTTGCAAGGTCAACAGGCATCATTGCTGAATTTGGGGAACTGAAAACCCAAATGAAATTGTTCGAACATGAAAGGGACTCTCTTAAAGTTAATGTATGGTGTGCTTTTGGAAAAAATCAGATCATAGGGCCATATTTTTTTCAATATCGTGTTATTAATAGTGACAGCTATTTAGATATGCTGCAGAATTACTTTATTCCGCAGTTTGAACAATTAAACTTGAAAGATAATACAGCGTTTCAACAAGATGGAGCTCCTTGTCACTTTGCTCTGCACGTTAGAGAGTTTCTAAATCAGGAATTTCCTAACAGATGGATTGGAAGAGGTGGACCATTTTATTGGCCTCCACCTTCGCCAGATTTGATTCCATTAGATTTTTTTATGGGGACAATTTTGTATGCAACCAAACCTAGTTCATTAGAAGATTTGAAAGCTAAAATAACTAATGTAATTTCAGGCATTACTGTAAATCAGTTGGCAAATGTTTTCCGTGAACTGCAAAATCGTATTACCCTTTGTATTGCTAATGATGGAGAACATGTGGAAACTTAAATAGAATTTCAATAAACCCTTAAAAAATATTGATTTACTTCTTTCTAATCATTTTTACAAATTATTTCTATCGCAAATACAAATAAAGTAATAAACTTTTTAAAGTGCACACGAACTTTATGGACACACTATATATATATATATATATATATATATCAACAATATATATATATATGTATATATATATATTGACAATATATATATATATATATATATATATGTGTGTGTGTGTGTTTCATAATTGTTGAAAGAAAGCAGCGGCCACTCAGATGAAGAGAGCTCGAGGAGTGGGACGACCTTGATGAGGAGGAACTGTGGTTAGAGCAGTATGTTAAAATACTTCGTGAAAAGTTTGGGGAGCGACTCATTAGCCGCAAAACTGAAATGGAATGGGCATCTCATTCGTCTGACCTGACCACCCCCGCTCCCAGATTTCTTCCTCTATACGTTCCTCAAGGACAACATCTGCCAGGTCAAACCTCGCGCCATTGCTGCAAAGAAAGGCCGCCATCACCGAGAAGTTTCAAGCAATCACCCAGGAGGAATGGACACACTTTATCAACAACTTTGCATTCAACCGAATGGCGGATGTCTGAAATATATACTCTAGGGCTCCACTTTTGGTTCCATTTTTGCTTAATGTTTGAGACAAAATGGTTGCAGATCCTAAAATGTTATCCTTTTACCTTTCAATAAATGTAATTTACATTTGTGGTCCTTGATTTGTGCCCGACGATTTTGTTTCAAATAATTTGAAACACACTATATTATTATTATTATTATTATTATGTATAATTATTTTTATTGTCTTTGAATAACATATATATATATATATATATATATATATATATATATATATATATATATATATATATATTTAGGAAAGAACAATGAGATTTATAATTCAGAGTTCGTAGCATTTATTATATTATTATTATTATCATTATTATTATTATATATAATTATTTTCATTGTCTTTGAATAATATATATATATATATATATATATATATATATATATATATATATATATATATATATATATATATCAAAATAGTAGGAAAGAACAATGAGATGTATAATTCAAAGTTCTTAGCATTTATTTAATTTTTTTTAAAAACAGCGTTTACTACTACGGTAGAGCAAAATATTAATTTTTTTTATCATCCTAACAGCGAAATTCCAAAACTGAAACTTCAATTTAAATTCAATCATAAAAATTAAACTTAAAATACAAAATTCCGTTCCATTATTAAACGATGCTAAGAATAACTCTTTAGAAATATATATATTGTTCAGGGGTCAACCCCTTTTTTACAAGTGGACTTGCCCATTGTGTACTTGTACTGCTGCCGGTGAATACCCGGAAGTGATAGAGTGAGAGTGTGAGGTAACCGCTTTGTAGGAGTCACAGTTGCGAGCACGTAGACTCAGAAGGAAGTCAAACTTCGATACTGAATTTCACAGACTGTATATATATTATTATTGCTACTAACTGCATTTCTGGATCTACTAACCGTATTACCATTTGTATTATTACGTCAATACATTTATTTGCTATATTTCATTCCTGCGCTTGTCATTCATTTGAGACCGAATTTCATCCCGGAATCCACAACATATATATATAATCCGATTCTCCAGGCCCTCCTTCCCCATTATGTGTCCCAGAAACTCCAGCTGCCTCTTCCTGATATTAAGTATAAACCTCCGTCTTGTTTGCAACCTAAGACCTCATCGTTGCTCACACGCTCTGTCCATGATATCCTTAGCATCCTTCTGTACAACCACATTTAGCCTCTTCTTCATCTTTGAGGAAATCGTCCAACATTCGCTGCCGTAAAGGAGGACAGATGTCACGTAACAGCTCAACATTCTTTTCTTTGTTACTAAAGAAATCCTCCTCTCTTGCAATACTCTGCCCACCTTTTGGAATGAGTCCTTGGTCGTCCCAATATGCCTACAGATCTCAGTGTCGCACTGTCAAAACGCTTCCCAGATATTTAAACTTCCGCGTCTGCTTGATTCTAGCGTTTCAAATGTTAAATTGAGAACGAAATACATGTGGCTCTGCTATCATCTGTTTCGCATCTCTATTTTTACCCGTTTCGGATATATGAAAAACTCTATATATATATGAATCACATGAATCTATCTATCTATCTATCTATCTATCTATCTATCTATCTATCTATCTATCTATCTATCTCATTCTGTTCATATATATCTATCCCATTTTATCTATCTATCTATCTGGTTTAATTAAAGAGGAATAGGAAGCAAGCCTTTCATTCTAATGACAGAAGCCTAAAATGGTCTAACTGCATGAAATTGTGCTCCATACATTTGCTTAATTCTACAAGCAGATGTATTTCTTCAAAGCCAGTAAACAAATTACAAAAATTCTTCAGCTAAATATCCTTCAAGAAGAAAGGAATCATTTATAGAACCATTTTCGGCCAATTTTCTACATGCGAAATCTAAATTCTGAGAGGAGGCCATTATAAATTATGGAATCTTGCTTTCCGAAGTCCCGAAACGAAATTGCTTTATCATTAGAAGAAGATTTTCAAATAATACCTTTATATTGCCATTTTCCATGAGCTACTGCATTCTTAAACTTGGGAAATTCCTAAATTAAATATCGTACATGGATGAGTATCCGCATATTTGTTCTTTTGATTCCTATGTTTCAGCCGATTCAATCTCTAACTTTCTTAATTGTAAAAGAAATATATTGTACTTTTTATCTTACATTGAAATTATATTTATATTATAAGAAATATATTGTCATTTTATCGTCAAAACGTTGACGACTTTCGATATTTAGAATATTATACTTTGTATAATGTGTTTTTTGACATTAAACACGTTGTACTATTAGTCCGGGGTATGACGATAAACTACATCCGGCAGCAAGGTCTCTGATCAGGACAATAGAGGTATTGAGGAGCCTGGAAACACCTCTTAATTGTTGTTGTTCGTAGGTTCATCCTGACCCAGAGTGATAACACCTTTTAGGGTCGCAGGTATAGCCAAAAATGAATCCCCAAACAAAAACAAAATACTAAGAAAGTATAAAAATACATTTTTATAGTAAAAATACCAGTAATAGCTTTTTATCTAACAAAAATGACTAACAATACACATTTATAGTAAAATTACTAAAAATATATTATATCGGTGGTTGAAGGCATACCGTTGTGTTCAAAATATTTATATTCCGGTATTAAATGACCCTCAGGGGTGTTGATATGCCGCTAAACAAAATCAACCAACCAATACCTATTTATAGTATATATTTAGTTGAGGCCATAAAATTGTGTTCAAAATATTTAGATTTCGGCATTAAATAACCCATAGAGGTGTTGATATGCCGCTAAACAAAATCAACCAACCAACAATACCTATTTATAGTATATATTTAGTTGAAGCCATAAAATTGTGTTCAAAATATTTAGATTTCGGCATTAAATAATGCATAGAGGTTGATATGCCACTAAACAAAATCAACCAATCAACAATACCTATTTATAGTATATATTTAGTTGAAGCGATAAAATTGTGTTCAAAATAATTTAATTTCGGTATTAAATAACCCATAGAGGTTGATATGCCGCTAAACAAAATCAACCAACCAACAATACTTATAGTATATATTTAGTTGAACCCATAAAATTGTGTTAAAAATATTTAGATTTTGGGATTAAATAACCCATAGACGTGTTGATATGCCGCTAAACAAAATCAACCAACCAGCAATACCTATTTATAGTATATATTTTGCTGAAGCCATAAAATTGTGTTCAAAATATTTAGATTTCGGCATTAAGTAACCCATAGAGGTGTTGATTTGACGTTAAACAAAATTAACCAACATGAAAGAAGTCTTTCAGGACATTAATCCATATAATATCCTACAATTTCTTAAAGAAATCAAACTGTTTTCCAAAATATAACTACAATATAAAACATGCATATCACTGTCTCTAGAATTATGTCTACGAAAACATGTATATGCACAAAAGCTGCGTATTATCTACCATGTATTCAACTGTGAAAACAGAATAACATATTTTTATTACTTCAAAACTCTCAAGAAAATTAAATTTCAGCGGTAAATGACTCGTGAAGTAGTTGATACGCCGATCATATAGCTTTGAAAACCGGTTCCCGTACGATCACCGAAGTTAAGCAACGCCAATCCTGGTCAGTACTTAGATGGGTGACCGCTTGGGAATACCAGATGCTGTGGGTGGTGTAATAGATAATGACTCGGAATTGTTAATTGGAAAGCCGATTTACTGTACGATGACAGAAGTTAAGCAATGTCGAGTCTGGTCAGTCCCTAGATGGGTGACCTCTTGGGAATACCAGGTGCTGTAAGCTTGGATGTGCAGGTGGTGTAATGGATAATGGCTCGGAATTGTTAATCAGAGAGCTGAGTTCCAATTCACGTAGGGTTCGTTATATTCACTTACGCGAAAGTACCATTGGTAAAGATATGAATCCAACTCTTCTCCCCCAGCTATGGGTTACATTTTAAGAGTTGTATCACTAAACTATTATTAAAAAATCATTTCAATCTAAACATATTCCCTGGCATTAAATAACCAAGAAAGAGTTGATAAGCGGTAGGAAATGAATCAACAAAAAAAAAAAAAAAAATTAAGAGCTACAAAGGATAGGAAAATGTGGGGAGCCTACATCCTGAGAGGATACGGTACATAAAGAAGATGGCTGAAAATGCTTGGAAAATGGTCGATTACTTGAACCTCTCCAGAATGTCTTTGACTTATGTTTTATCTTTACAAGAATCGGATTCGGCCATAAATAGTGTATTTCTACCATATCTGGGTTGGAGCTGAATTTTCCAGCCTTGACTTACGAATAGCTTGGTGTCTACGGGGAAATTTTCCCGAGCCTACGGGCTCGGATACCCCACATTAAATTCGGCCTTATGCCACATCTGATCGCATGAGGCGGTTGGTAGATATTCTGCCGTTGGAGATTCATTGTAGAATTCACTTGACTCACTTCTAGAAGTTGACTACTTCTACACGCTGATGGCGAATCTTATATGTGTTGTTCTTACCCTAAGTATTATCATTCATTACCAACCTTCGTGTTATTATTCTATTCAGTATCCTTTCCTACAACACAAGTGGAAAGTGATTGCAGAGTGGGAAACAAGAGGCCGGTAAAGAGTTCCACAAGCAAGAAGTGCGAGAGAAGAAACTTTTAGCATAGAACTTACCGTTCCATCTAGCCATTTCAAATTGCCACCAATCTAGTACTGCGCTTAAATTCATAAAGTCTAGGTACGATAGAGGAAAGTAATATTTATTTTGTAAAATACAAAGATGTGGCATAAGGCCAAAGGGTAAAGAGGGACGGTTTGTCTTCTTCTGTCTTATAATTAAACCTAGCTAGCCACAATAACTGACTTACACCCCATGAATAAGCAAACACTCACGTGGGAGTATTTACATTATTCCGACTATTGTCCTCATCTTTGTCGCCATATTTATTACAACGTTTCGGCCTTTCAGTATCTGTCTATATTTCTGAGATGAGGTATTATGTACACTATTTACATTATTCGGACTATTGTCCTCATCTTTGTCGGCATATTTATTACAACGTTTCGGCCTTTCAGTATCTGTCTATATTTCTGAGATGAGGTATTATGTACACTATTTACATTATTCGGACTATTGTCCTCATCTTTGTCGGCATATTTATTACAACGTTTCGGCCTTTCAGTATCTGTCTATATTTCTGAGATGAGGTATTATGTACACTATTTACATTATTCCGACTATTGTCCTCATCTTTGTCGCCATATTTATTACAACGTTTCGGCCTTTCAGTATCTGTCTATATTTCTGAGATGAGGTATTATGTACACTATTTACATTATTCGGACTATTGTCCTCATCTTTGACGCCATATTTATTACAACGTTTCAGCCTTTCAGTATCTGTCTATATTTCTGAGATGAGGTATTATGTACACTATTTACATTATTCGGACTATTGTCCTCATCTTTGTCGGCATATTTATTACAACGTTTCGGCCTTTCAGTATCTGTCTCTATTTCTGAGATGAGGTATTATGTACACTATTTACATTATTCGGACTATTGTCCTCATCTTTGTCGGCATATTTATTACAACGTTTCGGCCTTTCAGTATCTGTCTATATTTCTGAGATGAGGTATTATGTACACTATTTACATTATTCGGACTATTGTCCTCATCTTTGTCGCCATATTTATTACAACGTTTCGGCCTTTCAGTATCTGTCTATATTTCTGAGATGAGGTATTATGTACACTATTTACATTATTCGGACTATTGTCCTCATCTTTGTCGCCATATTTATTACAACGTTTCGGCCTTTCAGTATCTGTCTATATTTCTGAGATGAGGTATTATGTACACTATTTACATTATTCGGACTATTGTCCTCATCTTTGTCGGCATATTTATTACAACGTTTCGGCCTTTCAGTATCTGTCTATATTTCTGAGATGAGGTATTATGTACACTATTTACATTATTCGGACTATTGTCCTCATCTTTGTCGGCATATTTATTACAACGTTTCGGCCTTTCAGTATCTGTCTATATTTCTGAGATGAGGTATTATGTACACTATTTACATTATTCGGACTATTGTCCTCATCTTTGTCGGCATATTTATTACAACGTTTCGGCCTTTCAGTATCTGTCTATATTTCTGAGATGAGGTATTATGTACACTATTTACATTATTCGGACTATTGTCCTCATCTTTGTCGGCATATTTATTACAACGTTTCGGCCTTTCAGTATCTGTCTATATTTCTGAGATGAGGTATTATGTACACTATTTACATTATTCAGACTATTGTCCTCATCTTTGTCGCCATATTTATTACAATGTTTCGGCACATCAGTATCTGTCTTTATTTTTGAGATGTTCTCATCTTTCTCGCCACTATTATTACAACGTTTTGGCCGTTGTACGCTCCGGTCTTTTTCAGGTGATTGGAATGTTGAACTGAACCCTTTATTTCGCTCACTGGGGTAGACTGTTCTAATTCCACGTGCCATGTTTAATGGATGTCAGTTATCTCCTGCTACTTTCCCTCTGAAAGTTCTCCACTGCCTTAAGCGGGTATTGCACTCACACTCTTTGGGTCCTGTCACTGGATCTAACTAACGCCTTTATGCACTGTGCCATGTGTCTCTTAGACATATACTCACATGGGAGGTTAATCATTCGCTAGTGTGACGCCATTGAAAGAGCATGTGTACAGAGTGGCAGTCGAAAGGGAATATATTTCAAGTTTTGGTTAAAACAATTCGTCCGTGGAAAATATCCGATTGAAAAAAAAAAGGTTTGAGTTATGTTAATTTAATAAAAGAAGCCTAGATAAAATGTTGATATTAACGTTTCGAACATGATCAGGGATCCGTTGAAAGCGCTACACGGTCTTCAAAGCCTTTAACCAACCAAGTTAGTAACTTTTCATTATCACCGAGAAAACATTGAATTTTCTCCAGTCGTAATGTATGGTCGCACTCTTAATCTGATTGCTTGCTTTAAACGTTTATAGGGACTTAACTATAATCCTGAACCTCAAGTGGATCACATATACACCATCCATGACTAAAGATACTGGAAAAAGAATCGGTTCCTTGTACAGCTCCAGAAAGTAATATTTATTTTGCGTAATACAAAATATAGCTCAAGGCCAAAAGCGGAGATAAAAGAAGGTTGGTCTTCAATCTGTCTTAGCTTAAACTTAGCTTGCCACGGTTACTGACCCAAATATAGCCTAGTATTACTTACACCAAAACAACAAAATATCAGCGGAAATATCACTCTCCAAGAGGTTAGCATCAGCGATACTGACAGAAATTGGAAATGGTTCTCTCAGATGATTGGTAGAGAGCAGTTTTCGTTTTGGAAGCCAAAAAATTAACAAACCATTCCTTACTCCAGTTAACAGCAGATTGTGGGTTATTTTTTTTTTTAGATCAGATGCCAATTTGACATTATCAAATTCATCAGACTTACTATTAAGACAGGAATGAGCAATGAGTTGCTCTCCTGGAAGCTAGCATCAGCTATGCAGACGGAAGGCAGGAAGGGGGTTCTCAGCTGATTGACAGAGAGCAGTTTCATTTTGGAAATGTTAAAATTAACAAGCCATTCCTTGCCCCAGTTAACAGCAGATTGTTTTTTGAGATCAGCTGCCAATTTGACCGTATCAAGCCAATCAGGAGTTGTATCATCAGCAGAGATACCGAATTAAGAAGTGATGACCCAAACATTTCACTCCTTACACCAAAACAGCGCATTCTCTACTTACCATTCTTTCTACATTCACCATAATACCTCTGGGTCTCTATGAAGTCCTAACTAGTCCCCAGATGTACTATAGTGGAAAGTTCATCAGAACAATTACAATGAAAGTATTTATAGAAAAGGCACAGGGAAGTTACGTGACGGTGAGGGGAAAATGACTGAAATCGAGATACCAGGTCAGGACCAATAACCTTGCAGATTCCTCTTTGGAATTTATCAAGAATCTCTAAATATATAACAGGAGCACCGGACCATATGTGGCAGCAATATTCAAAGCAAGGATGAATGGTAGACTTATAAATATGTAAGATAGATTCTGGAGAGAAACATTGCAGATTCTTCTTAGTATTTTATCAAGGATCTCTTAATATATAGCAGGAGCACCAGACCAGATGTGGCAGCAATATTCAAAGCATGGAAGTATGGTAGACTTATAAATATGCATAATAGATTCTGGTAAGAATACGATACAGTGAAGCAACTTCTCTCGCAGACCTAGCAACTGATTCAATATAATCTTTCCAATTCATTTCAGCGGAAAACGTTACTTCCTTTATATCGTCTAATTGAGAAATCGGTGAGCCAAGTTCTAATTCCAGTCGGGTTCGTTACATTCACTTGCAGGCAAATACTCTTGGAAAAGGTGTGAATCTATCTATTCTCCTCCCAGCTATGGGTTAAATTGCAGGACAGACAGGACTAGACAGACTTGGTTGGCAACCAGCCTTCCGCAGAAAGAAACAGCAACGTACTGTGGGGGAAAAGACCCTGCCTAATCAGTCACGAATCAAAAAAGACATGATCGCTCAAGCATGTATCACGCACGGCAGTTGACTGACTGACGATATTGGCTAATATCTAATTCTGTTTCCGGAAATAATCTAGACGGAAAGAAACAAGATTATCACCCTTGGCTACAGAATTCTTCGACAACACTTTTAGGCGATAGGTTTCGCTTGTTTGTTGGGAACGGAAGATATCTGAAAATTGAAAACTCTAAGAAAAGAAATGGCAATTGAGAAAAATGCGAAAATCCTGATCAAAAGAAATTCTTCAGGCACCTTTATAAAGCCGAGATAATAACTCAGCACAATGCCACAGTTTTCCCAAAATATCTGCAAATTGAAAATTCTAAGAAAAGCAAGCGAGAAAATAAGAAAAGGCAGTTCATAAAGAACCTTTAAAGATATTCGCAAAGTCTAGCTTAAGTTGGTGAGACTAAAAGAATACCCCGCCCAACGGTTCTTAACTGATATTAGTAAAGCCGATTGGTTGAACTCACACTGAAATAGAATAATATAAAAAGACAAGAAGTCTCTATCATAAGTGTAAAACACGACAAATGTATGCAAATATATGTACATATCTTAAAGTATTAGTAGAAGGTATTCAGAACTAAGTTGCCTATGTTGCCAAGTAAGTTAACACAAACTGGTGAAAATAAACAAAGGGAAATGCTGTCAAATGAAAGAAAACAATCTTACTTGATTCTCACAGTGTGTGTTGTTTAAAATGTACTGTATTAGAGGAGAACAGTGTTCAATACGAGATAAAGAGCGCATGTAGATTGAAATAGTGTAGACACAGGAATCAACACTGCATGCTGACTGTCCGTTTCATGCCTCTGAGCAATTTTCACAAGACATGAAGATAGTATTGAGACATAAAAATTTAATCATTATGTAATGTTGATAACACTTTCCTGTTTCTCTCTCCCTCTCCACCCACTCTCTCTCACTATATATATATATATATATATATATATATATATATATATATATATATATATATATATATAGTCGGGTTCATATTCGTGCCAATTACGTTTCCCTAATATTTTTCTTAAAATCTGAATCTAGCTTCTGCCAACTTTGGATTAAATAGCAGGGTATACTAGGCCATCTAGCCTTAGTTGGCAACCAATCTTCGAAAAAAAAACTGATGGAGGTTGTCTAAAAACACTGGTACACCAATTCAGTTTTGGGTCCTCATACATCTAAATCGTTGCCGGTCTGAGTACATATATATATATATATATATATATATATATATATATATATATATATATACTCAACTCTCCCGTCGAATTCGACGTATGAGGGTCAAGCAGATCAGTTCGTAGGAAACTGACGGCCCGACAACAACACATGAGATTTGATTATAGTGGTGAAGGTTTCGTGCAGAACCATCCACACTTTTTGAAGGGCCGAATACAGAGACCTGGTGCACTACGTGCCACAAGGTCCCCAAACGACCCTCCGCAGGTTTTGAATTCAGAGTTGTCCTTCTCCTAGGCTAGTTGCCATCCAATGCTATAGAACCCAGTCTGTCCTGCTATTTACCCATAGATGGAGGGAGAAGAAGAAGATCCATACCTTTCCCAAGAAAGGGTATTAGCACGTAAGTGAATGTAATGGATTCGACTGGAATTCGAACTCGGCTCTCCGATTCCTCAATCCAAGCCTCAACGGATAGAAACTTACACACAAACACATACACACACACACACACACACACACACATATATATATATATATATATATATATATATATATATATATATATATATATATATATATATATGAGGACACAGTAAATGACCAACAATATGATTTATGATCTACAAACTATATATCAAAACACATACCTTTACCCTGAAAGTATAAATTATGTACGAAATATCTAGTAGAAACTATAAAATTGCGTACAAAATATTTACATTTCGGCATTAAATAACCCATAGAGGTGTTGATATGTCCCTAAACAAAATTAACCAACCAACAATATTCATTGTAAAATTACAAACAATATATATTTAAAGCAAAATGGCCAACAATACATTTTATCTATCGTTGAAGGCTCAAGATATATTTAGTTCAAGCCATAAAATTGTGTTCAAAATATTTAGATTTCGGTATTAAATGACCCATAGACGTGTTGATATGCCGTGAATATGAACTGAACCAACCAATCAACCAAGACTAAATTCTGACCCGAAGACGACAACTGAATACATCAAAGCGAAAGGTGTTTTCATTTAAAAAAAAATTCACGTCTCATATCTATATACAGATAGATAGATAGATAGATAGATAATGAACCGTAATAGATAGATAGATAGATAGATAGATAGATAGATAGATAGATAGATAGATAGATAGATAATGAACCGTAATAGATAGATAGATATTGAACCGTAATAGATAAATAGATAGATAGATAGATAGATAATGAACCGTAATAAATAGATAGAGAGATATTGAACCGTAATAGATACATAGATAGATAGATAGATAATGAACCGTAATAGATAGATAGATAGATAGATAGATAGATAGATAGATAGATAGATAGATAGATAGAGAGTGAGTGAAAGAGACAGATACAGAGAGTGAGACTGAGAGGAATAATATAAGATAGATATAATGAACTATATATAAGAGAGTAGATAGTCGTGTGTACAAAGAATATATTAATTTGAATAGAGAAATACGTACAACGTCGATGTTTCTATCAAAGCTCTCAATGAATGCATGAAACATGTTTTCCTTGTTTTTTTTTTTCTCCTTTTTTTTTTCTTTTTTTAGACAGCAAATATCGTTACTTGCGAACCAGTTGATCTTATTGATTGATTTCTGATGATTGTAGATAAGAATTTCTGGAGAGAATCAATCGATTGCACATTTTGAATTACGGGAATCCTCTGTGATTTGTGTGAAACAAATGGAGAAAAAAAATCTTTGTTTTTCTTTTCATCTCGAAGAAAGTGAAACAATTTCCATTTCCATTATCAATATATGGTCCGTATATAAAAAAAATAGACATACCATATGAAGTGGTCTTATCTATATATATCTATATATATATATATATATATATATATATATATATATATATATAACGGTCTATTCATAACCAATCTATTTATCTATGCCTTTTCATAAATATCTATGTCAGTCTTTTTATGTTTGTCTATCTATTATTAGGTTGGTACAAAAATAATGTCGTTTTCTCACATAGTAACATATGTGAGAAAACGACATTATCTTTGCACCAACCTAATATCTATCTATCTTAGTCTGTTCATATTCCACTCTATCTATCTATCTATCTATCTATCTATCTATCTATTATTCTTTATACTTCCCTATCTATAGTCTGATTGATAAAAAACATCGGTATCCAAAATTCCAAGATTTAAAATATTGATTTCTAAGTTATCTATTTACGTCTGTTCTTTATCTATCTATCTATCTATATATATATATATATATATATATATATATATATATATATATATATATATATATATATCACAGTCTTTTCATATCTATGTCAGTCTGTTCATAATCTATCTATCTATCTATCTATTTATCTATCTATATCAGTCTGTACATTATCTAAGTCTGTACATTATCTATCTATCTATCTATCTATCTATCTCAGTCTGTACATTATCTATCTATCTATCTATCTATCTATCTATCTATCTATCTCAGTCTGTACATTATCTATCTATCTATCTATCTATCTATCTATATATATATATATATATATCAGTTTATCTATCTATCTATCTATCTATCTATCTATCTATCTATCTATCTTCATATTTTTCTATTTATCTATTTCCTTTATAATTCCTTATCTCTGATGTGATTTTTAAAAGAACATCCGAATCCAAAATTCCAAGATTTAAAATAATGATCTCCAAGTTACTTACCATTTTATGTTTCAATCTCTTTCTTTCTCTCTTGACCAAATCATCAATTTCTCTCTCTCTCTCTCTCTCTATCTATCTATCTATCTATCTATCTTTCTCTCTCTCTCTCTCTGTTTAAATCATTTCACCCCAAGCAAGGTGATAATTCCACTAGGACGCATCGGGTTACTGGGAATGTACGAGACAGGAAGGAGTATATTGATTTTTCCCGCCAGAATCTGTCATATTTATAAGTCTAGTCCACCATTTGTCCCTGTTTTGAATATTACTGCCACATCTAGTCTTCAATTCTTGCTATATATCTACAGATTCTTGATAAAATCCAAAGAAGAATCGGCAATGTTATTGATGCTGACATCATTCCTCTTCTCACGTCGAAACGTGGCTTCCCTCTGCCTTTTCTATAGATATTTTTCGTTGTAATTGTTATAATGAAATTTGCTCTATGGAAATTAGTAACAACTTCATAGAGACTCTGAGGTATTATGGTGACTGTAGTAAGAATGTTAAGTAAGAATGTGTTGCTTTGATGTAAGGAATACTGTGGTATGTTTGGGTCAGTAATTGTGGTTAGCTAAGTGCAAGATAAAACAAACTGAAGACCCACCTGCCTCGCCCCACTTTCGACCTTGTGCCTTATTTTTGTATTTTAAAAATAAATTTTAGTTTCCTCTGTGGTACCTAGACTTTAAAAATTTAAGCGCAGTACTAGATTGGCAGTAAGGTCTCATCATTTTATAGTTGAAATGGCTAGATGTAACCGTGAGTTCTATGCGATCAGTTTATTTTATCGCACTTCTTTCTTACGGAACAATCTTCCAGATTTTTGCTTCCCTGTCAACTTTGATCTTCAAAAATGTAAATGCAATGTCAATCGTTATCTTCTGTGTTATGGCGTAGCTGAACACTGCCACAAGATGAACTGGTCTAAGAGTATTCAAACAGCATTCTCTCTTACTGAGTGGGAAGAGTTAACGATTACAGTTAACTCTAGGCAGAGAGGAACCCAGACGACGCTATATCGAAGGGCAGAGTCTCGTCTGGGGAGGTAGACAGTTACCCGACCCCGTGTATACGGGTTCTACGGGTAATGATTGGTGGAAGACCCTATACTCTGCACCCTGCCACACAAGCAGGAAAACTCAGTCAAAAGTGTCGGAAAATTTGTGCAACCACATCAGCCCTTAAATTTGGCCACCTAGTTCCCCAGACTGTAATCACCTTGATTATTATGTGTGGGGCACAGTTGAGCTAGAGACCAACACGACCCTTTTTAAGACCAAAGATGAACTGAAGGCAAAGCATACACCAACTTAAAAAAGAAAACCGTCCAGAAGATTGCGAAGTTGTCTGGAGGCCGTGGCGATTTTAGTAAATAAATTTATTCTTTATTATTTCAAGATATTTTGTGTATTGTTGGTAAATATGTCTGTTAAAATGTGGTGTCAATATTATTTTCATTTTTTGCGTCATTTAGACGACAATTTATCCATTGCCCCTGTATATCTGTTAAAACGAGATGTCAGTATTATTTTCATTTTTGCGTCATTTAGACGACGATTTATCAATCGCACCCAGTATATCTGTTAAAATGAGATGTCAATGTTATTTTAATTTTTTGCGTCATTTAGACGACAATTTATCCATCGCACCCAGTATGTTAAAATGAGATGTCAATGTTATTTTATTTTTTGTGTAATTAAGCACTCTATACGATCTCTTTCCACGAGAAATTTATTTCCAAAAGAATCACATTTCCAAGCATAAAAAATTATGCTTAAGTTTGTCTGTTTTTTAATTATATATATATATATATATATATATATATATATATATATATATATATATATATGGAGAAATATAGTCTTCAGGTGTGCTATATTTATGGGATAAAGTGCTCAATATCAGAGATATAAACAAATATAAAAGTGAACGTTGAAGTCAACACTTAGAGGCGACAGTCTGTTTCATGCTAGATGCAATCGTCAGGTTACGAGTGTTGTTTTTCTCGGCTATTTATATATATACGGGTCAGTGGTGCATTGTGGGTAGTCTATTTTGTCTTTTAGTCTAAAGTAAAACTATTAAATAAGCGATACAAACAAATTTTTATAACGTTAATAAAAAACACCGAGTAAAATAAAAATAAATATATATATATATAAGATAAGAAATAAAAATAATAAAAAAATTAAAAATAAAATTAAAAATAAATAAAAACAAGCAAAATAATTTAACCCAAATAAAAAAATAAACAAATAAACGACTTCCGGTAAAATAACCGTCAAAATAGACTACCCACAATGCACCACTGATCCGTATATGTAAGTAGTCGAGAAAAATAACAGCACTCGTGTCCTGCCGATTGCGCCTAGCATGAAACAGGCTGTCGCCTCTCAGTGTTGACTTCTATGTTCACTTTTACGTTTATATATATATATATATATATATATATATATATATATATATATATATATATATATATAATAGCCTCATTCATATATAAAAAGGATTAAAAATAATCAAAGCACTAATAATAAAATAAAAAGGAAAAAGCCAACACTCAATAGCATTAACTATGAACACGGCACAATATGTTGACCATGTTCTGAAAATAAAAATTTCTATAATTTCATATACATGCATAAAAAACAGACATCCAGCTAAAACTAAAAAAAAATCCTCCTTGATAATTGCCAATAGAATAGCCGAAAGCGAAGAACAACTTTTAAACGGTTTTTACACATTTGCGTCCAGAAAATAAAACATATACATATATAAGTATGCGGAATAACAGAAACTACATCAGTTGTGGGCTTTCAAATGCAGCAATTACTAACATGGATATCATATATAACTGAAAGACAAAATAATGACATAATCAAGATGTTGACATTCCACACTACTTCAAACAAAAGGTTAAGAAGGAAACTCCCATCAATACTGGAAAGAGCGATAACAGCTACTGGGCTTGAGAAGAGAAAATAATGACATAATCAAGATGTTGACATTCCAGACTACTTCAAACAAAAGGTTAGGAAGGAAACCTCCATCAATACTGGAAAGAGCGATAACAGCTACTGGGCTTCAGAAGAGAAAATAATGTCATAATCAAGATGTTGGCGTTCCAAACTACTTCAAACAAAAGGTTAGGAAGGAAACTCCCATCAATACTGGAAAGAGCGATAACAGCTACTGGGCTTCAGAAGAGAAAATAATGTCATAATCAAGATGTTGGCGTTCCAAACTACTTCAAACAAAAGGTTAGGAAGGAAACTCCCATCAATACTGGAAAGAGCGATAACAGCTACTGGGCTTGAGAAGAGAAAATAATGTTATAATCAAAATGTTGACATGCCACACTACTCCAAACAAAATGTTTGGAGGGAAACCCCCATCAATACTGGAAAGAGTGATGACAGCTACTGGACTTGAGAAACCTATATTCTTGAAAAAAATGTTTTGAGAAATATTTTACAAATTTCACACGACAGAAATATAAACTGCTCGATCAATGAATTCTAAATGTTTCCTTTTAAGGAAACGGCGAATATTATTATGAGCGTTAGTATTACCATTGTATGCGAGTTAGAAAATAAAGAAAACAAATTTTGTCACGATATCTGAGAACAATAATGTATGTAGAATGTTAATTATGACAATCTGACACAAATTTCTTTTTCTTTCAAACGGGAAGTGAATACGCATGCGCACTATATTTACTTTCATTTTGTCATCTTAGAGGAAATCAAACAAAAATCTCTTTTATAAAATAAAACAGAACAATTTGAAGGCAAGAATTTGTCACGAATATTTCCATTGTTTTTTGTATTATTTTTAATTTTTCTTTATTTTTCAATTTATTTCTAGGAATTTTGATATTTCCTTGTTGTGAGCAAATCATTTTTACAATCCGAATATAGAATAGTTTCCTCCAATTGGAACTTTGAAACCGAAAGAATGACTCTGAAGGGAAAATGAAAAAATATACTTTCTCCGAGGATTTGCAAATATATATAAAATATTATTAATCAAACAATATAAAAATCTGAGAAAGTGATCAATCTCATTCTTTTCATATGTCTATCACCGTTTGTATATGTTTTTTTTTTTCTATGGATATATAATATGTATAAATATGTAAAAAAACAGATAGAAATTACAGATAAAAGTTCATTATCTCCATCAAGTCATTCATTTCTGTAGTTCACCGCTACTAACAAGGAGAATTTCTTTTTGCTCCCGATGATGGCCGTGTTGGCCGAAACTAGTCGAGGAACCTAACTGAAATAATAAAAACGAAAGAATATTAATATAAAACCCAGTGTGTCTGAAGATTTTAAACTTAAAATTTGTTATTATTCAACATATATATATATATATATATATATATATATATATGTGTGTGTGTGTGTGTGTGTGTGTGTGTGTGTGTGTGTGTGTGTTATTGTTCAATATATATATATATAGATATATATATATATATATATACATTTATGTATTGTTCAATATTTATATATATATATATATATATGTTATTGTTCAATATATATATATATATATATATATATATGTATGTATTGTTCAATATATATATATATATATATATATATATATATATATATATATATATATATGTTATTGTTCAATATATATATATATTCAAGTTTCGTTGGAGGTGATGATACATTTGTTTATTGAAATGCATTGAATTCAAGGAAGAAAAGCTTTGCAAGTGTTCAGGGATGAAAAGCATTATAGATAGAATAGGACTATATGTATAATAGAGTTATATTACATGTATAATAGTGCTATATTATATGTATAATAGGGCTATATTTTATATATAATAGGGCTAAATTATATGTATAATAGGGCTATATTATATGTATAATAGAGTTATATTACATGTATAGTAGGGCTATATTATATGTATAATAGAGTTATATGTATAATAGGACTATATAGGACTTGCGTATTAAAGACCTTATACAGCTTATAATTTTTAAAAACAAGGATCATAACATTCATCGAATGATTTGTAGGTTAATGCACATTTAAAATTTTGTTTGCGAAGGGATTTCGCCATTTTATATCATTAATTTTACTAATCTACTTTTTGTATGAATGATTCATTGTGATATAAATTGAACTGCACCACATATTTGACACACACACACATACACACACATATATATATATATATATATATAAATATATATATATATATATATATATATATCATCATAATGGCTATCGACTCGCTGCATGAATATGACCATCGCTGATAAGCTTTTTATATACTCGGGTTTGGGGATTAGGATTTTCTTTTTCTATATCTTTTCTCGGAGTATTACCGTGGAAACGAATACAATGCAGTCGCCTGGAATTCGAACTTGGTCCGCCGACTTCTCGTTCCAACCATTGCACCACCCGCACATCCTAGATACAAACAGTGTGAATTGTGTTGATATGAAGAGAAAAATTGTATGTTTCCCTGACAGATCCACTCTATTTCCATTCCAAACCTTATGGCAAGACAGCCTCTGAAGAGTGCAAATATTTTCCAAAGCCTAAAGTAGATTCCAGCTCGAAATCCATTCATGCACGTTAATTTCCCTGGCGTACGAAAAGGAATCACTTCTCTAAATTCGGACAAATATTTTCTCCCCAGCAACCGCACGCTTCTTACCTTTATTTATTTTTTGTTTCCATACGAATAACACTTAATTAGGCTTACTCGGCACGTTCGTTGCCCAGGGCAACAATTGCAATAACGTTCTTTCAAAGATGCAGGCTTGCTAAGAATCGATAATTTTCTATTATTCCATAATTCTCGTATTCTGCTATTATTATATTCTGTTAATATTCCTGTTTGGTTTTATTAATTCATTATTCTTTTATTCGTCATGATTCTATTGCACCATTACCCGTAATCCGACATTCTGTTAATCCGCACAGACAACTTATCGAAATTTGGTCTTCGGCTGACAACGGATGACGGTTCGCGTATCAAGGAGACATTTCGATTTCCATACCGGATTTTAGGGTTTCATTCTCCATTTCTGTTCAGATTCTTGGTTTATTCCATAATTATGGCGTCAGCTGTATTTCGATTGGCGCTTCTTTTTTCTTTTTCTTTTTTTATTTGTTTTTCGTTCAGTTCTTTCGGGAGGGACTTTAGTCTGGTGGAAGCACAGAGACGTTATTGTTAGCGGCCTGGACTGAGGAATCAGAGAGCCGAGTTCGAATTCCGGTCGAGTTCAGAAAGGGGTTGAATCACGGTGGAGTAATGATTAGCAGCTCGGACTGAGGAATCGGTGAACCGAGTTCGAATTCCGGTCGAGTTCAGAATAGGTTGAATCACGGTGGAGTAATGATTAGCAGCTCGGACTGAGGAATCGGTGAACCGAGTTCGAATTCCGGTCGAGTTCAGAATAGGTTGAATCACGGTGGAGTAATGATTAGTGGCTTGGAATCAGAGAGCCGAGTTCGAATTCCAGTCGAGTTCATTACATTCACTTACGTATATGGGAAAGTTATGAATCCATCACTTCTCCCCCAAGCTATGGGTAAAATAGACTGGGTCCTATAGCCTTTGGTGGCAACTAGTCTAGAAGAAAGAATCTCTTAATTCAAACTGGTTTGTATACATCTAGCTAAAATCGCACTAAAACCCCTTACAATGGAATGAATACGACCCCCTCTGCTACGTTTGGTTAGCTTTCGTTCGGATGCGGCGGGTTAGTTTGGCGGAGCGGACTCAACCGATCCACGGGTAAATGCTGCAGCATCTACTGTTACAAGTAAACAAGTTTAGGCTTCTTTTATAACAAAGTTTATCAAAGCTTTGAGATTTACTATTTGTGTTTTTATTTGACACATACAAATCCTGCGATTTGACATCCTTCACATCCTACCAAATATCTGATCAAAACGTTTTATTGACTTGTGTTTTCTTTGACTGTGTGTTTGGTTACTAACTACTCTATCTCAGCCGACCAAATCAATGAACGGTGATAAACCGATCAAACAGTCATTCCGATCTGATTCTGGAGCCGCCGACATTTGCACGAGAACCGCACATTACATTGAATCTATACTAAAGTTAGAATTTCTAAAAATTAAACGAGCTAATAGACTACTTCAACTCTATACTTCTAAAGTCTATGTCTAAACTCTGAAATTCTATTTATTTTTATTTTATTTTTCTTCCTCAACAGGAGTAGATAGGTTTGCCTATCATCCAGTTCACACTCCTACCCGATCTTTTAAACAGCAATAAAGGTTTATTCATTGTTTCCTGTTTAGGATTGCATTTCTGGTTCCTTCTAAAGTCTACTTCAACTGTATAATTCTAACGTCTCTCTGTCTAAATCTCTGAACTTTTATTTACTAGTTATTAACTTATTTTTTCCTCAATAGGACTAGGTAGGTTCACCTATCATTCGATTCACACTCCTCCCTGTTTTTTTGAACAGGAGGAGTCATTTATTCTTTGTTTCCTGTTTAAGGTTTCCGGTTTCTTCTAAAGTCTTTTTCACTTCTGATGGCCTCTTGCATCTTAATGGCATTATCACTTTACTTGGAGTAGTGCCTCTTATTTTGTAACACTTTACTTCGAGTGGCTCTTGGGCCTTGTACAGAGTGAACATTATTGTAGAACATCTTTTACAAATATTTACAGCATTTTGTTTTATGATTTGATATTAAGAAAAAGCAAATCTTCATTTTTAGTTTTGATTTACCTTTTTGTATGAGGAGAAATTTGAAGAGTTGTTTTTCCTTTTGTATCATACCCACCCCAAAAAAGATGTATGTACCTATGTTCCCCCCACACCCAGCAATACAGAGATTTATCTATTGTTTCCTGTTTAGGATTGCATTTCCGGTTCTTTCTAAAGTCTACTTCAGCTGTATAATTCTGTCACTCAAAAACTCTGAACTTTTATTTACTAATTAACTCATTTTTTTTCTCAAGAGGACTAGATAGGTTTACCTATCATTCGATTCACACTTTTCTTTGGTCTTTTGAACAGGAGTAGAGGTGTATCCATTGTTTATTGTTTAGGATTGCGTTTCCGGTTCTTCCTTAAGTCTTTTCCTTCTATTTCACTTCTGATGGCCTCTTGCATATTAATGGCATTATCACTTTACATGGAGTAGTGCCTCTTACTCTGTAACACTCTACTTCGAGTGGCTCTTGGGCCTTGTACAGGGTGAACATTATTGTAGAACAATTGAAATTAGTTGTCACATATAGTCTTCAAAAAGAGAAAATGCATTAACCGTGCAAATTAAATTAAGATTTATGGCTGGTTTCAGTTTGAATCTAGCCACAAATCTTAGGTCATCTACACAGGTAGGCTACCGGGTGATCTAAGTAGATTTCGTTTTACATAAAGCAAAAAAAAAAATAAAGAAGTATCGACTTAAAAGCCACCCACCGACTTAAATGCCGCTCACCGACTGAAAGGCCATTGTCAACTTAAAGGCTACCCTCCGATTAAACGTTGTTTCCGGCTACCCCCGACTCAGAGACCGTCCCCGACTAAAATGTTGCCCTCCAACTAAAAGGTTGTTAAAGGTCGCCCACTGACTTCAAGGCTGCCCTCCAAACTAAGGTTGCCCTCCGGCTTCGCTCTGCGAGTTAAAAACCGCCCACTGGTTTAAAGGTTACCGTTCGACGAAGGCTGTTCCCTAGTTAAATGCCATCCTCCGACATAAAGGGGGCCCACTGACTAATAAGCTGTTCTCCGACTCAAAGGCCGCTCACTGACTTAAAAGCTGCTCGCCGACTTCTAGGCTGTCCTAGACTTAAAAGCACCTCCCTCCCTAAAAGCTGACTGTCAATGGACCTGACATCAAGTTTAGCTACTTGATCTCCACTGCTTTTCATTGTTAATAGCTCTTTATATAATGCACACATCATTTATTTATTTGGCGAATATGAGTTTAGTTCGAAAAATATCCAAAACCTTTGAACGTCATGTGAATCAAATTTAAATTGGCGACTAATCAGGAAAAAGAAACACCCTATGAATGAACAAACACTCACCTGGGAGGTTGACATTGCATTTAATTTTTTTCTTACTACACCCACCATAATACCTCAGAGTCTCTATGAAGTCTTAACTCTTTTCATATGTACAATTTGTCTGTTGTTGGGAATAAATTAGAAAGAAAAGAAGAAGTACCTGACTCTTACTGCCATACTCTGTCTTTATAAGAGCCAGATCAGATAAAAAATAGTATTGCCGCCATATCGGGGCTGTAAATCCTCAATTTCCAACTATTACCTTCCCCGAAAATCCAAACTAGTTATATTATATTATAATCGATCGAGCCATGAACTATCAACCAATCAGGACGAATGAACGTTCCCTCAGAAAGACCCCGTGCCATGAGTGCATATTGGGACTTACCCTAACTCAACCCAGGTTTCAAGAGTAACTCATGCTGTTCATGATGACGGTCGTCTTTGAGTATAGAATCCAGACGTTAGCAGAGGTTTCGAAGACAGTAGGGAAGCGTAGTTCAGGTTAGCAGTGGATATCCAGGTAAAGTAGCAGAGCGTAGTTCTTCCTTCTGTTTCTCTTCGCCTGACAAGCTGGCACTGGACATTCGGAGAGAGTAAACAAAATGGCCGCTTTTATACACGATGGATTCAATATTCTACGTCTTCTGATTGGTTAACCTTCTATTGGTGGACTATAAAGGGAGTCAAGTCATTTGGGCTAGCTCACTAGTACACATATATATACACAAACTGCAACAACTCATAGATTCGATACATCGCTAAAGTACCCTTTAACGTTCCAATAAGTATCTTGCACCTACTGCTATTCTCTATCATTATAAGAGCCAAATCAGGCCAAATATGGAGTGTTGCTGCCATATATAGGTAGGAGATGCCCAGAACTCCCTTTCCAGATTCTATTGAACCCAAAAAGCATCTCCGCGTCCTTGTCTGTCACAAATGATTTTCCACCCTGCCACCTCTTTCCTCACAGACGAAACGTGGCAAGTCTCTCACTGCTCTATCGCTATTTCCATGGAAACTGCTCAGGAGGAGCACATTCCTTAGTTCCACCACTCCTAACCTTCACGATTAAGACCCGCCAAGCCACGCCCATTGTTACGAACCACACTCATTCCTTTCGTATTTCAATGGTGAGATGTAAGTTTCTACTCGTGCTGTATCTACCTAAGAACTGATGCTTTGTGAAAACGACTCCCAAGAGGGTGCTTCCCCGATCAAGAGAATCTTTTTAAGCCGAAGGTTAACAGTTATCTTCTAAGCGTATCCGTATAAACACTGTCCCTTAAGGTGTAACCATTCATAAAAAAAGGGTCTTTCAGGTCATGTTCAGGGTGAACATGACTATATAAAAATGACAGAGTTCAAAATCACTTGCGCTGACTTTTGGATGATAAGTAATTTAAACCGTAAAGCCCCTTCCCACAGACGAACCGATGCATGCCTCTCTCTACTCTATTGCTATTTCCATGGCAAATGTTCAAATAGGCTACACTCCTTAGTTCCAACAGTTCAGACCTTTACAGCTAAGTAACTCTCTCCTCTATCGCTATTTCCATGGCAAATGTTCAATCGAGCTACATTCCTTAGTTCCACCAGTTCAGACCTTTACAGCTAAGCCTCTCGCTACTCTATCGCTATTTACATGGCAAATGTTCAAATGAGCTCCATTTCTTAGTTCCACCAGTTCAGACCTTTATAGCTAAACCTCTCTTTACTTTATCGCTATTTCCATGGCAAATGTTCAATCGAGCTACATTCCTTAGTTCTACCAGTTCAGACCTTTACAGCTAAGCCTCTCTTTACTCTATCGCTATTTCCATGGCAAATGTTCAATCGTGCTACATTCCTTAGTTCCACCAGTTCAGACCTTTACAGCTAAGCCTCTCGCTACTCTATCGCTATTTCCATGGCAAATGTTCAAATGGGCTAAATTCCAAAGATTCGTGTTTATGGCTAAGACCCGTTTTGCCACGTCGACAGTCGAATCATCCTTATATTCCCCCCTTAGTATTCAACTGGCAACAAGGATGCTACACGTATGTGTTTTTTTTTTTGTTTTTTTTTTAAGTGTCGTTGCTTTGTGGAAAAGATTCCTAAGCGGATGCTTCCTGAGTCACTAAATTCTCAACCTGTTCAAGACGATCACTATCTAGTTTATCCTTTCAGTGGCTCTGGAGCCTTGCACAGACAGATAGATAGATAGATAGATAGATAGATAGATAGATAGATAGATAGATAGATAGATGCATGCATAATATGAAATGAGATAGATAGATAGATAGATAATGACCGTAATAGATAGATAGATAGATAGATAGATAGATAGATGCATGCATGCATAATATGAAATGAGATAGATAGATAGATAATGACCGTAATAGATAGATAGATAGATAGATAGATGCATACATAATATAAAATGAGATAGATAGATAGATAGATAGATAGATATAATGGCTATCTTTATTTCAACCCAACTCATAGTACAATCGTTAGCCGTGACTGAAGGCGTATTTCAAACAACTCCATTTCTACCAAAAGAGATTAAAAGCATAATTCCTTCTTTTCATCTTGGTTCATTTCTGTCCCTCACAAGTAACGAATTCCTATTTTATTTTTTAAGACATTGTCCACGATTTTTCTGCTATGAATTGTTTAAAAGTATCGTCTTATACAAAGGTACACACGATATTTGTTTTCTCCCACGTATGAAAACCGTACAAGCTAAAATATGAAAGAAAAATAAATTCGTTTTGAAAATTAGATTGAGAATAAGAATAATGGAATCATAAAAGAATATCTAAACGAACAAACCTCATTGATATATTGTGATGCAAAGAATAGATTATTTAAACAATGAGAAGAAAGATTAATAGGTCAGAAATTCTTGTCAGACAATTACGAGAATAGAGGAAATGAAGAATAGGTTTAGAATAAGAGAATAATGGAATCTTTCTTTTCTTTTTTATGGAAATTATTAGTCCATTCTCTTCTTATTGCAACGAAAAAGATTTTATCCATCAATTCCTATCATGAAAAGAATTTTAAAAAGAATAACTTCAAATTTATTATTTAATATTGATTATATTTGTAACTCGCAGCCATACCAACTGGTCGATCAGAAAAAGCGTTCAATTAGAATGGGGCAAAAACAGTATCAACTTTAGATGTAAAAGAGTCTATCTTCTTCAATTACTTTAAAATACAGTGGGCTATGTACAGTTTTTAGCCACCCTTGATTACAGCAATTTTGGCTTTTGCAATAACGTCTCTTCTTTTTTTTTCAGACAATACCGTGTTAGTATCAAGCTGCTTTCATCTATGAACGATAGTTGACTTATATTTTGCAATGAAAGTTCGTGGAAGTAAGGAATTTTAACGAAGGCAAATAATAGGATGTCATCAGTGCGGCAAGTCAAATAGAGAAATTGCAAGGTTTTTTCAGGTTAATCATCAAACGGTTAATAATATTGTCAAGAAATTTAATGAAAAAGGCAATTGTTGTGTGGAACAACGTTCAGGAAGACCAAGCATCGTGGATGAGCAAACGAAAAGGGCACTGAATAGGGAAGTCTTCAGAAACCGTCGTCAGAGCGTCAAAGATGTTGCCAACAGCATGGAAATGTCACCATATGCGGTAAGAAAGACTGTAAAAGAGCTAGGCTATCAAAGAAGAGTTGCAAGGAAGAAGCCCTTGATTTCAGAGGTTAATAGGAGCAGGCGTATGGGCTGGGCGAGAAAATGCCATCTTTAATGGTTATCAGTTATCCACTGTGCCTTGTGTCCTTGAGGACACATGACACAGTGGATAAAGGCGTTGGTTACAATTAGTGACAATACCCAAAGAGTGTGAGTTCAATACCCGGTTAAGTCAGTGGAGAACTTTCAGAGGGAAATTAACAGGAGATAACTGATAACTGACATCCATTAAACATGGCACGTGGAACTAGAACAGTCTACCCCAGTGAGCGAAATAAAGGGTTCAGTTCGACATTCCAACCACCTGAAGAAGGCCGGAGCGTACAACGGCCGAAACGTTGTAATAAATATGGCGAAAAAGATTAAGGACAATAGTCTGAATAATGTAAATAATGTACATAATACCTCATCTCAGAAATATAGACAGATACTGAAAGGCCGAAACGTTGTAATAAATATGGCGACAAAGATGAGGACAATAGTCCGAATAATGTAAATTGTGTACATAATAACTCATCTCAGATATATAGACAGATAAAAAATGTCTTAAAATGAATAATCTTACAGATTCGAACGAGGAGGGAAAACTTGTTTCTCCATACATAAAATCATACTGATCATAGCATCGTTTTTTAAAAAATTTTCTGAAAATGTATTCAATTTACTATAAAATGTATTGATTGTGATTTTCTATAAAAATGTGTTGTTGGTCATTTTACTATGAAAATATATTGTTAGTCATTTTAATTTAAAATGTATTCTTGGTCGTTATTCATTAACACTTTGAACCATGACTACCGCTTTAACGATGGTAAAGAAAAAGGTCGTATTGTCCAGCCACTGGTTGATCGGTAGTAGAGAAAAATGACGTAATGTCCAGCCACCGGTTGATCGGTGGTAGAGAAAAATAACTAAATGCCCAACCACCGGTGAGTAAATACTTGTAACTATTTTCATATCTACCGCGAATCACTATCTACCAATTATTAGCGAATTTTGACTCAGGAGCTCAGGCAGAAAGATTAAAATTTTTCAGGAACGCATGGCTCCAAGGTTTTATAATATATTGATGACATATGTTAATATGTGAGAAAATGACATTATTTTTGCACCAACCTAATAAATTTACTACAAAATATATTATTGGTGAATTTTTTTATAAAAATGTATTGCTGTTATTTTTACTATAAAAATGTATTTATATACTTTCATAATGTTTTGTTTGAAGTCTCACTCTTTATCCATAGCTGGGACCCTAGCAAGGTCAGGGTGGACCTGTGAACAGCAGCAATTAAGAGTTGGTTCCACGTTCCTCAAAATCTCCAATCTCTCGATCAGTGACCTTCAATATCGTAGCTTCTTTGGTATATTTACTTTTCTAAGCCCCAGTGTTCAAAACATTATAAGTGATTTACCAATATAAGTGTAGTTGTGGACTCGACTACATAGGGAGGACGTCCCAGCGTTTGGATTCGAGAATAAAACAATATTTACTCCCCAGGATTTTGAATCCGGATGCCAGGAAGAGCCAACTAACCAATACTTCTGGCTCTGTTATTGCTGAGCATGTAATAAATAATAGGAAATGTGGGGTTAATTTTATTGCGGACCGTTTTTTGATTTTATTTAGGTCCCACTCCACATTTCCCCTCAAGGTTCTAGAGTCTTTGTATATCAGATCCCGTGGGCCTTCCTTTTGTAAACAGAGGGAATGCTTACTGGGTCTGAATGTTATTGGATTCTAGTTTCTTGAAATTCATTTTTTTCTCTTCCATTCAATGCCATCCGTTAATTTAATTTACACACTTTTATGAATTTTCTATTCCCCCAAAAAATAAACTTGATAAGTCCTGGGACGAAACCGGTTGTTGTTTTTTGGGTTTTTTTTTTATTTAAAAAAATGCCTTATAAATTTTGCGTTTTCCTAGCAATTAAAACATTATATATTTGTGAATTTCTAAATAACGACTGATATACAGCGTTTTATTTTCGGAGCTGCAATATTTGTTTCAATTAAGAAAATTCACTTCTAACTGATTCGAATCTCCTGTACGCTGACAAGAGCAAATTTTCTCTTTTGCCATATTTATTTGTAAGCCTCGAGGGCAGAAAAGAATCCGATGTTCTAACTCGTGTCGACAACGCGAAAACAGGTACGGCAAATGAGCTGCAGCATTGGAACTCATTGAATGATTCCTGGCAAAATTGGCAGACGTTCAAGAAGTGGACATCGCCCTGACATGCTGGGTCTCCAGAGCGTAATTATCCAATTTTACAGGAGATAATGCAAAGAAAACAATCGAATTAGCTTTGTACGTGTCAGCGTTGGTCGTTGAAAAGAGGAGCATGTGTTTGGGGGTTGAAAGAAACCACGGTTAAGAAAGAGGCCGGGAGAGAGAAAGAAAGGAAAAAGGAGATCGAAAAAAAGAAAAGGAGAGGCAAGAAATCGGAGAGAAGAAGGAATGCGAAAAAAAGAAAAAGAAAAAGAAAAAGAAAAGCAACAAAGAAAAAGAACTTAATGAGTGGAATGATTTTATGTATATATATATATATATATATATATATGTATGTATAAAGCAGATTTACTGAAAAAAGAATTGCAAAGAGTTGCAAAGAAGCGTAAAAAGACTCCAGACAACAGAAGTGGTGCTGAAAAGTTCTCGACCCTAGAAAGAAGCCCTTCAGAATGTCTGATGTTTGGTTGTTTGGTTAGATCGATTAGAAAGAAGAAGAAAAGAACGAGCGAGAATCATTCAAATATAAGGGATGGGAGAGAAAAGAAAAAACGAAGTTAAAAACTAAGAAAAAAAGGGAGAAAAAGAAAACACGAAATAAAAGAGGTGATGAAAAAAAAAAGAAAGAGCAAAATTTAATAAAAGAAAAAAAATTACAAAGAAAGAAAGAAAGAAAGAAAGAAAGAAAGACGAATAAAATTAAAGAAAATCAAACTTCAAAGAAAAAAAGGGACCATGACAAAGAAAGCATGAAAGCAAAGAAAGGAAACAAAAACGAGTAAAAACTGCAAAAAGAAAGAAAGAATAAAAGGGAAGGAGGAAAAAGAGAAATTTAAATATTAGGTTGGTGCGAAAGCAATGTCGTTTTCTCACATAGTAACATATGTGAGAAAACGACATTATTTTTGCAACAACCTAATACTAAGATTAGAAAGAAAAAGAAAGGAAGAAGGAAAGAAATAAAAAAATAAATAAATCTGAGATTAAAACGAAATAAATAAATAAAGAAAGAAAGAAAGAAAGAATTTAAGCAACGAAAAGAAAAAGAAAGAGAATGTTAAATACTAAAGATTTGAAAGAAAAATGAAAGAAAGAATCCAGAAAAGAAATAAAAAAAATTAAATATCGAAAATTAATGAGAAAGAAAGAAAGAGAGAAAGAAAGTAAGTACGTAAGTGAGGGAAAAAAAGAGAGCAAATCAAAAGAAATATAAGAACGAAAGAAAGAAGCAGAAAGAAAGAAGCAGAAAGACAAATGTAAATACTGAGATTAGAAAGAAAGAAATAAATAAATAAAGAACGAAAGAAAGAAAGAAGAAAGTAGGGGAAAAAAACAAATCAAAAGAAATATAAGAAAGAAAAAAAGAAAGAAAGAAGCAGAAAGAAAAATTTAAATACTGAGATTAGAAAGAAAGAAAGAAAGAAAGAAAAAAAGAAAGAAAGAAAGAATGAAAGAAGCAGAAAGAAAAATTTAAATATTGAGATTAGAAAGAAAGAAAGAAAGAAAGAAAGTGGGGGAAAGAAAACAAATCAAATGAAATAACAGAAAGAAAGAAAGAAAGTGAGGGAAAAAGAAAACAAATCGAAAGAAATATAAGAAAGAAAGAAAGAAAGACAGAAAGAAAGAAAGACAAAAAGAATGGAAGTAGCAGAAAGAAAAATTGAAATACTAAGATTAGAAAGAAAGAAATCAAAGAACTTGACTAAGAAATAAATTAAACAAAAAAATATGGGAAGAAAAAGGAAAGAACGGAGAAAAATGGTGGAGAAGAAGAGAAAATTTAAGAAAGAATAAAAAGAAAAAGTGAGAAAAAGAACGAAACAAAAAAAAAGAAAAAAGGCGGAAAAATAAAAATAAAGAAAGGTGCATGAAATAACGGGGAAATCAAACAAGGGAAAAAATAAGGTGGCAATGAAGCGCGGAAATAAACGAATATGTTAGGAGGAAAACAAAGAGCGAAATCAAGAAGAAGAAGAAAAATAAAAATAATTAAAAGGAAAAAAAAAAGAAAGTTAAAAAAAGAAAAATTAGAGAAAGATAAAAAAAAAAAGACAATAAATAAAAGTAATTGAAATCGAAAATAAGAAAAAAAAAAATGAAAGAAAAAATTCAAACAAAAAAAAGGAAAAAGAAAGAAACCCTGACGTCAGAAGGCACATAAAAAAAAAGTATCTATTTTAAAAAAGAAAAAGCCTTTTTGTACATCGATTTCATCAATTCTGAAAAATAGCGCGGATTTTTTTTTTTTAAATCGAAAAAGGCGGGAAAAATGCCCATCTGTGCAAGACAAGACAAGGAGTAAGATGTTCTCTGGGGGGGGGGGGAAACATGGTTTAATTGCGGACTTTGATATGAAAGCGAAGATAACATTAAATAGATGCTCTCGGTGACGTTATCCTAGAAATTGGCTTCTCTCGTCGCTTTTACCTCAACGGCGTATCTTGATACCATGGTTTCAGACTTCGTGGGCGATCTTGGAATTTATCAGGCGACTTGCCTGTAGGAACTTTACGTTGTCGGTGCACGTGACTGCCACTGATTTAATCATAGATTATCACTGACTTAGTCAAGGACAAGAGAGATAAAGAAAAAAAAAAAACAGAGACAGAATTGAAAAAATGCCAACAAACATTAGGTCGATTCATAACAGGAAAAAAAAAAACAAACAACTTATCTTCATTTAGTCCCGCTTACGTACGTGACGCCATCTTTACATGACCTATTATCAAATTTACAAAGTCGTATGCAGGATATTATAATATAGACAGGGGACAGTTCCTTGCTGTCTCCTGACGCCGGAAGCAAGAAGGCGGCAAAGGGAAATGTCTCCTGTCGTCTTGATGCGGGGGACAGTTATCTATTCTCTATAAGAAGTGTAATGCGCTACATCTTCTTCTATATGCTGTGTCAATTCAGGACTTGGGCGATTATGACTCTCTACACCTTCCTATCTTTTATAGCTCCTTTTTATGCGGAAGGTTCACCCTGTGCAAGGCCGGGCGCCACTCGCAATAGAGGCAACTTATAAGGATAGGAGGGAAAGATAATGGATAACTTTATACTGGAACGTGATTAGGGAGTCTGTTCCACAGGGAAGTGGTACACGGGAAGAAGCTGTTTGAGTGCAACTTACTTCTCACCGATGGAATACGGGGGTAATGTGGGTGATTTGATACTATGGAAGTGGCATGGCGGGTCTTAGCCGTGAAGGTTAGGATTGGCGGAACCAAGGTAGTTTATCCGGGCACTTTCCATGGAAGTAGCGACAGAAACGTGAGAGACTCGCCACGTTCCGCCTGCTACAGAGAGGTTGTGGGAGTGGGAATTAATTCGTCAGCCTTATGTACTCTATCGAGACTGAAAAGTGAGGACTGGACAGCTCCTGCCCAAATATTTTTTAAGCATTTTATCCCAAGCAAGGCGGGAGTGCCAATGTTTCGCAGTGGGTTAAATACCGTGAAGGCGAGGGAAAAAACTGTGTATAGGGAGAATGAGGAAAGAATAAAAGATGAACGGGTTTCAAGACATCAGAAGATGTCGATTGACGTTGCATTTAAACTTTTGAATATTGTAATTTTCAGGGAAGCAACTAAACGGAAGGAAGTTCCACAGGCAAGAAGTGCGAGAAAAGATGCTGTCGGAGTAGTAGCCGTGGTTACATTTACCTATCTCAACAGTAAAAGGATAGGACCTAATTTGCCAGTCTAGTAGTACGCTTAATTTTATGTAATCGCGCACAACGGATAAAAGCTCGACAAAACAGCATCCATGAAAATATTTGTAGAAAAGACAGAGAGAAGCCGTGTCACGTCTATTAGAAAGTGACTGAAGTCGAGATGCTAGGTCAGGATCAGTCACATTGCAGATCCTTCTTAGGATTTTGTCGGTGAATTTCGAGATGAACAGCTGGGGCAGCAGACCAGTTATATGGCAACAGTAGTCGATGTACGGACGAATTTTAGATTTGTAAATGTGCAAGATGAATTCTGACAAGAAAAAACTTTTGGCACGGCACAGTAAGCCAACCTTCTTTGCAGTAGATGCAGCAATTGATTCAATGTAGATGTTCCACTCGTAATAAAACACTCTCCTAGAATCTAGCATCAACCATGCTAATGGCGATACCCCGAAGACTTCGGTCCGTACACAAGACCCTCAGTATTGACTAAATGAAAGCAGTTTCGTTTTGGAGGCATTCCACTTTACAAGCCATTTCCAGCTTGAATATAAGCTAACAATATTTAACTCTACCTGAACTAAATGATTATAGACTCAAATACAAATGAACAAAACAGACCTATCCCCGATGAGGTTGAGCGACCTGAAGGCAGAAGAAAAAGACTTTGATTTTTCTTTCTCGTGATCCTTTCAGTGGGCTTTCAGGGAGCTAGGCAGCGCACTTCTCCTCTCTAAGCTCTTGACCGACAGCCGAAGACAGCGGAATACTTCGAAGGCTTCGGTCCATACACAAGACCCTCTGGTTTTAATCTTCATCTTCATCTAGACTGTTTGTTGTGTTGCTGTTTACCCATAGCTAGTTGGAGCGGAGAAAAAGGGTATTAGCCAACTCGACTAGAATTCGAACTCGGCTCTCCGATGCCTCAATCCGAGACGTTATCCATTACTTCACCGTTTCTCCAATCGCAACACTAGTATATTTTTTTAATAGATAAGCTGTCTAAGAATGGTCAGGTGCCATTATCGAAATTTTACGGCCATTAAGAATAAATGGATTGAAAATTGAAGAATTTCATCCCCAGAAGTTGAAATAAGGCTGAAGGGACTAATTTGGAATAAAGTAACAACACTTTATTGAATAAAAGTTCATCATAATAGATTGATATTTTACGGTTTATTAATGTGTTTCTTAAGCAGGTGAAAGAAAATAAATTGCAGTTATAATTGCGTCACAGTACCACAATTTAATTAAACTTGCATTACTTGTATTTATAATCTGATTTCATGGTAAAGTTATTTAAAAAATGATTGTTTGGAGAAAGGTGCAGGGCGGACCTGGGACCAATAGCAATTTATAAAGTCTATGTACCAATGAGAAAAGTTCATCAAAAAAATTACCGCGAAAATATTTAATTATTTTCCCAAAGCTAGGACCCTAACAGGTCCTACCACCCCGGGTCAGAGTGGACCTGGGACCAATAGCAATTTATAAAGTCTATGTACCAAAGAGGAAAGTTCATCCAAAAAATTACCGCGAAAATATTTAATTATTTTCCCATAGCTAGGACCCTAACAGGTCCTATCACCCCGGATCAGAGTGGACCTGGGAACAATAGCAATTCCTAAAGTCGATGTACCAAAGAGGAAAGTTCATCAGTAAAATTACCCTGAAAATATTTATAGAAAAGGCAACGTAGAAGCTATATTACGGCGGTGGAAAAGTGACTGAAGCTGAGATGCCAGGTCAGGACCAATATCATTGCAGATATATAAGTATATATTAAAAATTTTATCAACATCGTTTTTTTAATAGTATTTTTATGATGAAAAACATTGAGTTGCATAATAAAATCTCACAGTGTAAAATAACCTCTTCTTTGGGTCCGGTGAACGTTGGTGCCAATAACATTCTGGATAAGCGCTCCCTAATGGGCTAATCCATGTACGTTGAAATCTATCGTGTTTTTTATTTTATTAGGTTGTTGCAAAAATATGACGTAATAATGTCGTTTTTTGACGTTAAAAAATACCTCAAAAAACGACATTGTTACGTCATTATTTTTGCACCAACCTAATATAAACATACTATCTGTACTTAATGATTATTTCAGGCCCTATCACTTCGCGCTAATGCCCTTGGGATAGGCCTAAACAGATTTCTCCGCGCCTTCTGTTCTAGGTAATGTCTCATCCCGAATATGCAATCCTAAATGTCTAAAAACAGACTGAGAGTGAACTCTTTCCAAAACATTCTTATCAATCTGACCTATTCCCAGTCATTTGCAGCTGGAGACTGTTATAGCTCTGGCCAACCATGACAGGATCTAATCATTGTGTGCGTGTGTTTGTTTTCTTGTTTTTCAGAGAGATACATTCACCAATTCTTCTGGGCTCTATTTTTTTTTTGTATCCACTTCCTTGTTTGTTTGTTTGATTTTTTTTTATTCTACGTTGCTATATTTGGATGTAAACGGTTTAGGAGAACAGTTAGATGTCGGGGATGAAGTGAATTTGAGTCAGGGTAAGCTCAAGCTGCGACTGACTCGCGTCTTAATTTACGTGTGTTTGGGTTAGGGCTGACAGATTTAGGGATGATGACGTGCAGGGTGTACGGTGTTCGGGGTGCATTTACTCGTATTCTACATTTCAGTTCCCTTCTCCCAGACGCCTACTCAATCTAGTAACTTCCTGAGAATTTTTTTTCTCCCGCCCAAATGTGGCTTTCGTTTTGCTTCCTAGAGTAGAAAACCCGATCTTTCGACAGGAGGCTATCTTCGTCCTTTCACAAAGTCTGTGTCTTTTCGTTTGGTTTCATTTTCAATTTCTCTTCCTCTGCGGTTCTTCTTTGCTTTAGAAAGAAATGAACAGACATAGATATGAATAATCTCACATTGATGTGAATAGATAATAGATAGATAGAAAAGCAGACTGATACATATATATACATATATATATATATATATATATATATATATATATATATATATATATATATATATATATAGAGAGAGAGAGAGAGAGAGAGAGAGATAGACAGATAGACAGATAGATATTTGTAAGCAAATATATGGATATAGATCCGACAGTATGAAGAAAAATATACGGAAAAAACAAACAAAAATCCTTATATGCAATTATGCTGTTTTAATGTTAATATAATGTCAACGTCGGACGTTTCGGTCTAATAAACCATCTTCAGGACATATTCAGAAAACATAATTAACATTAGACCATATTCAATTCAACATGAAAAAAACGATGGACATAAGAGCAAGACCAATCCAAACAGATAACTGAAATCTTTTATAAGATCAGCGTTTTTCATTCAAAATACTCAAATTTTAGGAATACGTTTTCACAACATCGCCCATGTGACGACGACGTGATCATATTTAAACGGAACGCTGATCTTATAAAAGATATTTTTTTCCGTATATTTTTCTTCATATATATATATGTATATGTATATATATATATATATATATATATATATATATATATATATATATATATATATATATATATACAAAGGGAGAGAGAGAAAGAGAGAAATAGGCTAACATAGATGTGAATAAATTCATAGCCATAGAGAGAGACATGTACAGACTCATAGATAGATAGATAGATAGATAGATAGATAGATAGATAATGTATCACGCAGAGATAGATAGATAGATAGATAGATAGATAGATAGATATGATTAAACTGAGATAGATATGAGTATGTTGAGAGATAAATAGATAGATATGAGTATACTGAGATAGATAGATTATATTGATAGATATATAGATATATAGACAGACAGATAGATATAAGTATGTTGAGATAGATAGATAGATATGAATATGCTGAGATAGATAGATATGAGTATACATATATATATATATATATATATATACCCAATTATAACATAAATATGTTATAAAATTTCTACAAAAATAGCCATTTTGTTTCAATATTTCTTGTGTCTTATCAAGTGATGGTGTTGAATGTAGTATAAAGTTTTAAAAGGTTCAACTCAACCATATGTGTGTGTTTGTTTGTGTGTGTGTGTGTATGTGTGTATATATACAGAGAGAAAAATAGACTAACATAGATATAAATAGATTGATAGTTATAAATAGATAGATAGATAGATAGATAGATAGAAACAGTCTTCGAGATAGATAGATAGATAGATAGATAGATAGATAGATAGATAGATAGATAGATAGATAGATAGATAGATAATGAAAAGACTGTGATAGATTCAAATAGGGAGCAACATGATCTGTTTCTTCTATCATTCCCTGTTTCTATTTTCCTTTTATGATGGATTAGTTTTGTCTGTGTGATATTTGCGTGCCTTGTCCGGTGCATCGACTTATCATTCCTGCACGAGTAGAACCAGGCCAACGAGTGAGTGATTAATTCCTGCAGACATCATCCAATATACTGTAACAGATACGAGAGGCAATTGAGGAAGGTATGTTGCAATAGAGACGGGGAAAAAAGAGACGGGACGTGATGAGATTGTCAAGTTGGGGTTTAACGCACCAAGTTGAGATAAAATTCAAAAACAAATAAATAGGAAACAAGAATTATCCAATCATTTTCTTTGCGTTCTTTTTCCTACAGTGACTTCTTTTCTTTCTTCTTTTCTTTCTTTCTTTCTTTCTTTCTTTCTTTCTTTCTTTCTTTCTTATTGCCTTTCTTTTTCTTTCTGTTTTCTTTCTAACCTCTTTCTTTCTTCCTTATCGCCTTCCTTTTTCTTCTTTTTCCTTCCTAACCTCTTTCTTCTGTTTTCTTTCTTTTTTTCTTTATTTCTACCTTTCTTTCTAAACACTTTCCCTCTCCTTTGTTTTTTCTTTCTTTTTTCTTTCTTTCTAAACTCTTTCCTGTTCTTTCTTTTATCTTTCTTCATTTTTCTAACATCTTTTTCTTTCTTCCTTTCAAACCTCTTTCTGTTTTCTTTCTTTCTTTCTTTCTTGCTTTCTTTCGTTCTTATCACCTTCCTTTTTCTTGTTTTTCCTTTCTAACCTCTTTCTTCTTTCTTTCTTCCTTATCGCATTATTTTTTCTTCTTTTCCCCTTCTTTCTTTCTTCCTTATCGCATTATTTTTTTCTTTTTTCTTTCTTTCTTACGTTCTTATCGCCTTTCTTTCTTTCTTTCTTTCTTTCTTTCTTTCTTTCTTATCGCCTTCCTTTTTCTTTTTTGTCTTTCTGTTTTCTTTCTAACCTCTTTCTTTCTTTCTTCCTTATCGACTTTCTTTTTCTTCTTCTTCCTTTCTAACCTCTTTCTTTCTTTCGTTCTTTCTTTCTTTCTAAACACTTTCCCACTCCTTTGTTTTTTCTTTCTTTCTAAGCTCTTTCCTGTTCTTTCTTTTATCTTTCTTCATTTTTCTGACATCTTTTTCTTTCTTCCTTTCGAACCTTCTATTTTTTCTTTCTTTCTTTCTTTCATTCTTTCTTTCTTTCTTTCTTTCTAAACACTTCCCTTTTTCTTTCTTTTTTCTTTCGAAGATCGAACTTTTTCTTTCTTTCTTTCTTTCTAACCTCTTTCCTTTTTCTTTCTTTTATCTTTTTCTAACGTCTTTTTCTTTCTTTTTTCTTTCTTTCTTTGACACACAGAATCTTCCTTGATCTTCCCCAAGTTAACATTCTTTCTTTCTTTCTTTCTTTCTTTCTTTCTTTCTTTCTTTCTTTCTTTCTTTCTAGTTTCACATTTTTGTCATTTTTAAGAAATGTTTCCATTTTTAAAATTCACTTTTTAAATTTAGTTTTTCTTCTCATTCTTTTACGCCAATCCTTCAGCGAGTTTTTCTTTTCTTGGTGGGGGAATGTGTTTGGATTCATCCAGCTTCGAATCATATGACAAATGGAATGTTTATTGCTTTCAATCGACCCTCTTTGCCGTGTTAATCACCAACCCTTTCACCTCATACCAGCTTATCCTCCTGCCCAATTGAAAACAACCCCTACCACCGGAAACACAGTATCCACCCGACTAATCTGTCGCCGTCAGAGAGACTAAAGATCGTCCTCGAGTCTCATTGGGTGTGAGGTTGTTAGACATCTCACAGTGTCGGATCACAAGCTACCGCCTTTCTGCGCCGGATTCCCTTTCATCTCCTCTTTCGTTTTATGTGCCATGTCCCTTCAGGACGTAGGCGATCATAGCTCTCCACACCCTTCTATCCCTTGCAGCTCCCAACAAGTTCCTTCCCTCGGCTTTCTCCCTCAGACCACGTTCTATCATCCACTTACTTAATCCTGCCAAGTATGTCACGCGTTGTTTTCCCTTGTGTCTCTTTCCCTCTATTCGACCCGTGAGTATCAGATTCTCCAGACCCTCCTTCCTCTATGTGTCTCTGAAACTTCCACTGCCTCTTCCTGATAGTAAGTATAAGCCTCCTCCTGGTTTGCAATCTCTCTAAGATCTAATTGTTGCTCCTTTTCTTTCTTTTCATATGCCATGTCCTTTCAGGACGTAGGCGACCATGGCTCTCCACCTTTCTCTATCCCTTGTAGCTCTCAACAAGTTCCTTCCTTCTACTTCCCCACCCCAACCAAGTTCCTTCCCTCTGCTACCTCCCTCAGACCACGTTCTGTCATACACTTGCTTAATCCTGCCAAGTATGTCACGCGTTGTTTTCACTTGTCTCTCTTTCCCTCTATTCGACCTGTGAGTATCAGATTCTCCAGGCCTTCCTTCCTCATTATGTATCCCAGAAACTTCAGCTACCTCTTACTAAATCCTAAAAGTACATTGTCGAATATTCAAAACCGCTTAATAACAATGAAACGAATTGATTTTTAATCTAGGTAGTCTATTTGCATCTACCCGCTACTGCCCTTGCAAGCATATACGATTTCCTTTCAC
>OZ010604.1:13152033-13169533 GCA_963932145.1 Acanthosepion lycidas | reverse complement strand
TATATTAGGTTGGTGCAAAAATAATTTCGTTTTCTAACATATGTTACTATGTGAGAAAACGAAATTATTTTTGCACCAACCTAATATATATACATACATATATATATATATATATATATATATATATATATATGGGAAGGCGAGAAGGAAAATGAAATAGAAAGAAACAAAGACGAAAGAGGAGATAGAAGAAAGCAGAGAGAGAGAGAGAGAGAGAGAGAGAGAGAAGCTTTGAGGAAAAAAAAGAAAGAATATGAACCTAAAGGGAGCAGGTTTTAAAAAGCATAAAAATATTGGGAGCTGCTATTTTCCAACATGGCGGATGGTATCAGGTGCAAAAAGTCAATTCGTGTTTTTCAATTCTGTGCAATTTAATTTCGTTTCTTTCGGGCTTTTGCAATATTTTTTTTTTTTTTTTTTTTTCGTCAGAAATCCATTTTCTCAATCAATTGTCATTGTCATCGGATGATTAAAAAAAGTCTTTCCCACACTCCCCCCACCCCCCACCAACAAATAATAACAAAGTAAATATGAATTGATAGAAATAAGAGATGACAAGGTAAAATTCCCAAATTAAATATTGCCAGGAACATTTAGCAGAGTTTAACGAAATAGAAATAAAATCAATTTCTCGACATAAGAAAAAATATAGAAGAATTTATGATATCATCTGCTTCGATTTATATATATATATATATTCCAATTATTTGTATCTATATACCTCTTAATCTATTCATCTATATATACATTTCTATCTATCTCAACCTATTCATAATCTATCTATCTATCTATATCTATATCTATATATATATATATATATATATATATATATATATATATATATATATATATATATATATATATATATATATATATATATATTATAATAATATTTTTTGTTTAAAAATATGATTCCTTCGCTACATAAGAGTTCTCATGTTTCAAAAACGTGAGCCGAAATCATCCAAATAATTAATAAAATTAAGTTGGATTGAGGTGTTTAGTCACGTTTCATCTTCAAGCGAAATTTTAGGAATTTCTTAGGATTCCTAAAATTTCGCTTGAAGATGAAACGTGACTAAACACCTCAATCCAACTTAATTTTATTAATTATTTGGATGATTTCGGCTCACGTTTTTGAAACATGAGAACTCTTATGTAGCGAAGGAATCATATTTTTAAACAAAAAATATTATTATAATATAAGCTCTACTTCTGTATGGAGCACTGTTTTTTAAAAATAAAAACAAAAATACTAAGGAACCCCGGAATATGCACCCAACGTGTTCTTTTCTATTTTCTGCATACCTGCACAAGGATATATATATATATATATATATATATATCTCAACCTATTCATATCTATCTATCTCATTCTTTTGTATCTACCTCTTAATTTATCCATCTCTACACATCTATCTCTCTGTCTGTCTATCTCTCTCTGTTTCTTTGTTTCTCTCTCTCTCCCTATATATATATATATATATATATATATATATATATATATATATATATATATATATATATATACACACACACACACACACGCACATACTGGTTGCGATGGTTAAATTGTCGCCACTTTATTTCTTTAGTTTCGCGTTGTTTGTTTTTATTTTGTCGTTTGCACATTATAGTGTGGTCAGATGAACACCATCTTTGAGAAAAAAAAAACACCATGACACAATTGACTTCGCCAGAAATTTGGAAACGGAATGCTGCATTCGTTTGCATTAGCACCAGAAGCTCCAATACGAACATTTTAAAGTGTTTGGGTGTCAATCTGAAGACAAGGCAGAGGATTTGGAAAGAGTTGGATGATTCCAATGGTGTTTGGAGTGATCACTAATGATTAAGACGTTAGGCCCCTATTCGTCTATCTCCAGAACCACGGACTCAACACGGTGGCCTACATCAAGTGCCTCGATCAGCTGCCCTGGTTCAAGAGGGTGGATGCTGGAAGATAAAAAAGCAGGAGAACCTAGTCATAGCTCTCAGAAAATTTCTGCGACCACATCATTTCTTACTTCTGGCCATCTTACTCCACAGACTGCAACCTCTTTCATAATTATGTGTGGGACGCTGTTGAGAGATAGAGACCAACAAAACTCCTTGTAACACCAAAGATGACTTAAAAGAAAGGATAATAGAACCAACTTAAACAAGGAGTCAGTCTAGACTCTAAAAGAGTTGCAGGAAATTCCGAATCACCATTGGCTTCAATTACGGCTTTCAGACAGCCGTAGTTGAAGCCAATGGCGATTTTATTGAATAAATTTACTCTTTAGTATTTCGAGATATTTTTTGTTTAATTTTGGGAAATATATCTGCTAAAATGCGAGGTCAGTGTTATTTTTATTTTCGCGTTATTTAGACGACAATTTATCCATCGCACCCTGCATACACGTGAACAATGAGATCAACACTGAGCGTCTGTTTTATGCATCAACAGACTGTCGCAGTTCGGTGTTGACCTCAGTGTCCACTTTTATATTTACATACGCTCCATCCCTGATATTAAGCACTTTTACCAATGAATATAGTATACGTTAAAACTATATTTTTATCATTACTCTCTCTCTTTCTCTCCCCCTCTCTATTACTCTCTCTTACCCCACTCTTTCTCTCTCTCTCTCTCTCTCTCTATATATATATATATATATATATATATATATATATATATATACACGCACACATATATTACAGTTCAAAATTTTGAAGCCATCCCCAAAATTAACATGAGATAAAAAAAGGAAAAGTACTCTTAGAATCATTGAAAAAGAATGAAATCAATTATCAAACTTATACTTTGAGAAACTTTTGCATCGAATGTCAAATTTTGTGCTGCAGTAATCAAGGCTAAAGGAGGATATTTTGACGAGAGCAAAATTTATTCATAAAATGCTTTTTTTTTGTCATAATAAAATTTGTAATAAAAAAACATGTCTCACTTTTTTTAACCATGTATTATAATTTTCTCTTATTTAAAGTACAATGTGTGTGGTCAATTTTAAAAAAATTAGGCGATCATGTATCTTTCGATACATGACTGATGAGGCAGATTTTTTCCCGCAATAGGTTGTCATTTCTTTCTGAGGTAGACTATTTATCATCCAAGTCTATAGAACCCGGTCTCTCCTGAAAGCTGGGGAAAGAAGATGTTTCATACCTTTCCCAAGGGTATTAGCACGAAAGTGAATTTCAGTCAGTTATGTGCTATGTGTGATACACACTTAGGCGATCATGTATTTTTCGATACATGACTGAAGAGGCAGATATTTTCCCGTAGTAGGTTGCCATTTCTATCTGCGGTAGAACAATTGCTATAGAATCCGGCCTGTCCTGCTAGTTGCCCATAGCTGGGGGATGGAGAGAAGAAGAGGATTCATACCTTTCCAAACTGTATTTAGTATGTAAGTAGATGTAATGGATACGACTGGAATTCGGACTCAGCTCTACGATTCCTTAATCCGAGGCGCTTTCTACTACTCCACCATGCCTCCCAAGTCAGTTATGTGCCATGCTTAGGCGATCATGTATCTTTCGATACCTGACTGACGAGGCAGATTTTTTTCCTGAAGTAGGTTGCCATATCTTTCTGCGGTAGACCATTTGTCATCCAAGGCTACAGAACCCGGTCGGTCCTGCTATTTACTCATAACTGGAGGTAGAAGAAGAGGGTTCATACCATTCCCAATGGTATTAGTACGTAAGTGAATGTAATGGAGATAGCCTAGGGGTAGGATCCCTGACTGATGTCAAATCGGTCGGGTTTCGATCCCGTCTTGAAGCAATCGAGCGTCTAGCCACACTCAGCCAAAGAGCTGAGGAACAGCCTGTCTCTAGATGATTATATATATATATATATAGTTAAGTTATAAGGAACTTGGTAAATCCAAAGAGGATGAAATCCTGAGAGCTCAATGTTAGGACAGAGCTAATATGTAAGTTTTACCTGATGATCCTGAATCCTTAAAAAAGGATTTAGGTGAAATAAATTATCGTAATGGTACATTAAAGTGGTTTGTTTTTCATTACATTATATATATATATATATATATATATATATATATATATATATATATATATATATATATATATATATATATATATATATATATATATATATATATATATATATATATATATATATATATATATATATATTGTCATCAACAGGCAGACTGTTTCACTGTATCACAATTCATCAGTGTGGATAGACGTCCGGTTGCCTCTCGCTAGAATCGAAAGCCGACTGATATATATATATATATATATATATATATATATATACTACAATAAATCCTAAGGATCCTGGCTCCTGAGGATTTATTCTAGTTTATCGCTCTACTTAGCGTATTGAGCACTCTACGTTTTAATCTTTTTACTCATTTGGTTTTATTTTTTCTTCTTCTTTGAACTAAGGACTTTAAGCATTTGGCCATTTGTTTGGTCTTGTTCCGATGTTTTTAGTTCTTTCTTCTTTTAATTCCAATTTTTTCCTCGGGTACCGATTTCTCCTGACATATCTGCAAGTTGAGCTATCCCAGGTTTTCCAAACGAGTACTACTATTAATATATATTTTTTCCAGACGAAACTACTATTAATATATATTTTTTCCAGACGAGGACTACTATTAATATATATATATATATATATATATATATATATATAAGTGAACATTGAAGTCAACACTCAGGCGACAGGCTGTTCCATGCATAACGCAAACGACAGGCCCATTCATTTCAGATATCTCATATATATATATATATATATATATATATATATATATATATATATATTTTATTTCATATATATATATGTGTATATATATACAGACACAAATATGCATATATATATATATATATACTTATATATATATCTTTCATATACACATTTTCATATATATATATATATATATATATATATATATATATATATATATATGTATGTATATATATATATATATATATATACATATATATATATATATATATATATATATATATATATATATATATATATATATATGGACAGCCATGTTGCTTTTATATTCGTTTCATTAAATTGCGACAAAAAGTTGTTTTTTTGTTTCAGTTTTTCGCGTTCGATATGGAAGCAAACACTCACACACAAATCTCTACTCCCACAAGAAATATCCCTGTACAAGCATTTAAAAACAATCTAATTGTAAAACACGTTTAATGATAATGAAAGCGCTTCTTTTATAGAGCAATTTAAGCGACTATTCCCATCCAGTACGGTTTAGTATTGCAAGTATTTCTAAAAAGTAAGGCATGGAACTTAAATACAGAAAAATGTATAAACAACGAATTTGTTTTAAATGGTTAATGAAAACGTTTGGACAATAATTAATACGCTATTACACAATTTATATTAGACAGTTTCTATACTCCATTATTACAAAAATAGTCTAAAAACTAAAAACTAAATTTATTATATAAACTATTATAAGAACACCAGAAAAGCTAAATCAAAAATCATTCAATGAAATACACAGATATACATACATATATATATATATATATATATATATATATATATATATATATATATATATATATATATAATTATTTATTTAAAAATATGATTCCAACACGCTACATAAGAGGTCTCATGTTTTTTAGGAATAACTTATAAGAAATAAGATATTCAAAAAAAAAAAAAAAAATTTCGCTTGAAGATGGAACAGAGCTTACTTTAATTCAATTTAATTCAAATAATTATATTGAAGTTTTCGGCTCTTGTTTTGAAACAATACCAGCAATAAAATATGTTGTCGGCATTAAATAACCCATTGAGGTTGATGTACCGTAAAACAAAATAAACCAAACCAATCTAAACCAATGAATACATATTCTATTCATACGAATCTGTCCTAAAAAAAGTTGTCGGCATTAAATAACCCATTGAGGTTGATATGCCGTAAAACAAAATAAAGCAAACCAATCTAAACCAAAGAATACATATTCTATTCATACGAATCTATCCTAAAAAAATTGTCGGCATTAAATAACCAATTGAGGTTGATATGCCGTAAAACAAAATAAAGCAAACCAATCTAAACCAAAGAATACATATTCTATTCATACGAATCTATCCTAAAAATATTGTCGGCATTAAATAACCAATTGAGGTTGATATGCCGTAAAACAAAATAAAGCAAACCAATCTAAACCAAAGAATACATATTCTATTCATACGAATCTATCCTAAAAAAATTGTCGGCATTAAATAACCCATTGAGGTGTTGATATGCCGTAAATCAAAATAAACCAAATCTATTTAATAGTTCTTTTTATTTTTCTCTCTTCTTAATAGATTTTTTCTCTTTCTTCTATTCTCCTCCACACATTAACACATTACTTCTTATTTATTGCCTTGCTTGGGTGAAATGTTTAAAAAGAAAACGTCAGAGCCTTGAACAGTGCTGTTTGTAGAGGAATCTAGCAGTGGAAACGCGATAAGAAAAGCAATAAAGATCCGTGTTTGTATAAGTCATTGAACTGCTATTGTCAGTGCGTATTTCTAGGCAAGCTGATGAAAAGATGGTTATTTAAACTGAAAGGAAATCGTTCTGAAATCCGCATGTCAGATCGAGGAATATTGAAAATCATGGAACCCATTAAAAAAATCATTAGTGAATTCTATTGAAATTTTCGAAAACCAAGGTTCTTCGAAATTCGATTAAATTAATTCCGATTCTTTTTTCCTTTCAGGATGCTGTAGCTGACATTATTGGAATGGGAATTATTTTGCACCCTGTCAAAAAAAAAAAATAAAAATAAAAATAAAACGCTCAAGGACATTTGAGATTCTCGTATGTACCCATATATTAGGTTGGTGCAAAAATAATGACGTAACAATGTCGTTTTTTGACGTATTTTTTAACGTCAAAATACGACATTATTACGTCATTATTTTTGCACCAACCTAATACAAGTCTATGTCTTGTGCCGATCCACCTGGAAATTTTAACAAATAAATTGCTAATATTCATTTATTACAGACACTTGGCTTGTGATTTCTAGATTCACTAATTTAGGCTATGTCTCGTGTATAAGGCGACAGTTGATTTAGGATCAAGAAATAATTCTTTTATGATAGTGTTTGTGTAAAGTTCGACGCGGAAGCTTCTTCAACCCTGGCCATATACTTGAATTTTTCAAGCCCTCTCATCACAGCCCAAGGTATACCGGCAATAGTTCGGTCCCGTGGGTGGTAATGATTTCGAAATCATTATGAATTCGATTGCTTTTTTATTCATCATTTATTATTGACTAATTAATTATTTGTTACTTACTACGATTGTATTTACTTGTGTTTACGTGTGCAGTTGGAGTTTGTTAATTTGTTTATTATCTACTTAATTTGCTTACTTATGTATCTTATACATATATATTTTTTCGTATTCGTTTTTAGATTTCTATCTTTAAGAAATGTAGCAAAAAATTGTTTTCGTGTCTCCATTTTGTAGTGAGTTCTAATCGGTTTAGTAATTTGTGTTGGTCTGGGAAGGCGCTGATGTCTGTTTTCTCCTCAAGGCATATTTCTTGCTCTCTCTCTCTCTCTCTCTCTCTCTCTCTTCGGCTGTGCGTCATTGCTCTCTCTCTATCTCTCACTTAGGCTGTCCGTCATTGCTCACTCTCTCTCTCTCTCTCTCTCTTCGGCTGTCCGTCATTGCTCTCTCTCTCTCTCTCTTAGGCTGTCCGTCATTGCTCTCTCTCTCTCTCTTAGGCTGTCCGTCATTGCTCTCTCTCTCTCTGTCTATCTCTCTTAGGCTGTCCGTCATTGCTCACTCTCTCTCTCTTAGGCTGTTCGTCATTGCTCTCTCTCTCTTAGGCTGTCCGTCATTGCTCCCTCTCTCTATCTATCTCTCTTAGGCTGTCCGTCATTGCTCACTCTCTCTCTCTCTCTCTCTTCGACTGTCCGTCATTGCTCTCTCTTAGGCTGTCCGTCATTGCTCTCTCTCTCTTAGGCTGTCCGTCATTGCTCTCTCTCTCTATCTATCTCTCTTAGGCTGTCCGTCATTGCTCACTCTCTCTCTCTCTCTCTCTTCGGCTGTCCGTCATTGCTCTCTCTCTCTCTCTTAGGCTGTCCGTCATTGCTCTCTCTCTCTTAGGCTGTCCGACATTGCTCTCTCTCTCTCTATCTCTCTCTTAGGCTGTCCGTCATTGCTCACTCTCTCTCTCTCTCTCTCTTCGGCTGTCCGTCATTGCTCTCTCTCTCTCTCTTAGGCTGTCCGTCATTGCTCTCTATCTCTCTCTCTTAGGCTGTCCGTCATTGCTCTCTCTCTCTTAGGCTGTCCGTCATTGCTCTCTCTCTCTATCTCTCTCTCTTAGGCTGTCCGTCATTGCTCACTCTCTCTCTCTCTCTCTCTCTCTCTTCGGCTGTCCGTCATTGCTCTCTCTCTCTCTTTCTTAGGATGTCCGTCATTGCTCTCTCTCTCTCTTAGGCTGTCCGACATTGCTCTCTCTCTATCTATCTCTCTCTTAGGCTGTCCGTCATTGCTCACTCTCTCTCTCTCTCTTAGGCTGTCCGTCATTGCTCTCTCTCTCTCTCTCTCTTAGGCTGTCCGTCATTGCTCTCTCTCTCTTAGGCTGTCCGTCATTGCTCTCTCTCTCTCTATCTCTCTCTTAGGCTGTCCGTCATTGCTCACTCTCTCTCTCTCTCTTCGGCTGTCCGTCATTGCTCTCTCTCTCTCTCTCAGACTGTCCGTCATTGCTCTCTCTCTCTTAGGCTGTCCGTCATTGCTCTCTCTCCCTCTTAGGCTGTCCGACATTGCTCTCTCTCTCTCTCTATCTCTCTCTTAGGCTGTCCGTCATTGCTCACTCTCTCTCTCTCTTCGGCTGTCCGTCATTGCTCTCTCTCTCTCTCTCTCTTAGGCTGTCCGTCATTGCTCTCTCTCTCTTAGGCTGTCCGTCATTGCTCTCTCTCTCTCTCTATCTCTCTCTTAGGCTGTCCGTCATTGCTCACTCTCTCTCTCTCTCTTCGGCTGTCCGTCATTGCTCTCTCTCTCTCTCTCTCTCTCTCTCAGGCTGTCCGTCATTGCTCTCTCTCTCTCTTAGGCTGTCCGTCATTGCTCTCTCTCTCTCTCTCTCTTCGGCTGTCCGTCATTAGTAAATATAGTTTTCAATTAATGATATTATTTAAATAGATAAGAAAAATACATAATTTTAAAAGATTTAAAACTTTTAGAAATGAAAACAATTCTCATCTTTGTCGCCATATTTATTGCAACGTTTCGGCCGTTGTACGCTCCAGCCTTCTTCAGGTGGTTGCAATATCGAACTGAACCCTTTATTTCGCTCACTGTGGTAGACTGTTCTAGTTCCATGCTTAATGGATGTCAGTTATCAGTTATCTCCTGTTAATTTCCCTCTGAAAGTTTTCCACTGCCGTAACCGGGTATTGAACTCACATTCTTTGGGTCATGTCACTGGAGCTAACCAACGCCTTTATCCACTGTGCCATGTGTCCTCGAGGACATTCCAACCACCTGAAGAAGGTCGGAGCGTACAACGGCCAAAACGTTGTGATAAATATAGCGACAAAGATGAGGACAATAGTTCGAATAATGTAAATAGTGTATATAATACCTCATCTCAGAAATATAGACAGATACTGAAAGGCCGAAACGTTGTAATAAATATGGCGACAAAGATGAGGACAATAGTCCGAATAATGTAAATAGTGTACATAATACCTCATCTCAGAAATATAGACAGGAACCAATTCTAAAAATTCATTATTCATCAAAAAATCTTTCTTTCTTAAGACAATATGTACGTAATATATCTTTCTTTTTTTTTTATAAAAGCAGTTAAAAGCTTTCGTAATTAAATAATATCATACTTTTATTAGATTTTTTTATTTTACGATTCAAAGCAGATTTTAGGTAAATGGTGTTCCTGCTCGACAAAAACAAAATGATTACCAAAATTTTCCAAGGACTCCTGCTTTTAATTAATATAAATATGAAGAGGCTGAAATTTTAATTTCACAAAATTTCATAAAATTAAGTGGGGGTAACGGATTTTCTAAAAAAAAAAAAACGTTTCAAAAATAAATTCATTCATTTGATAAGTCCTGAAAGTTTCATTAAAATCCTACAATTATTTGATTTTTGCAAGAATTTCCAAATCAATATATTTTTACTGGAAAAAAGGCACTAAAACAGCCATAGTAATCTTTGGTCGACCGCTGATGCCACAAAGAAAACTGTTAACCAAAATTTCGAACGTATTATAGAATGAATTAAAGATATTAAGAAAATAATACTTTCCTCTTAATAAAAACATAAACATTTTGACGCTGAAAGCTGTTTTTTCAGAGAATTAGTGGACGTACTTAATATATAGCTAATATTTATATAGCTAATATATATATATATATATATATATATATATATATATATATATATATATATATATATATATATATATATATACACAAATATAGCTAACTATACTCGTTTCGAAAAACCTTCGAATTTTTGATTTGCCAATAATCAAATCAATATCGAGAGAAAAAATGTTTTAAAAAAAAGAAAGAGCTAGAAACATGAAAGTCTGTCGAAAAAAATCGCACAGATACAGGTTCAAAGCCCAAATAAAAAACCCCGATACGAGTAAACAACTAACAAAAAAGCTCAATACAACCGTAGAGCAGACCTAGATAAACCTAGTGAGCCAGACAAACCTAACCAGGTTTCACCTAAACGGATCGTCAGGGAAAGCATTAGCTATATATAATATATATATATATATATATATATATATATATATATATATATATATATATATATATAGCTAATATAAGCATATATCAGGTATATATTAACTAGCTTAAAAGCCGACCTATCTGGCAGCATTTAAGCTAGCTCCTGCGGAGGGCACTTGATTGGGCCTTCTACTTGTTCAGAGTCCCTAAGTCTTTGCATATTCTCAGCATTGGAAACTTTCCTGGCTGCCGTTTGATCTGGGTTTTCATTTGCACGGAACTATCTTTTCCTCGATGCAGACTTGGCCCTTTTTGATTGCATGTTCTCTTTTTGTGAGGCATACGCCTGACTTATGCGATAAGCAACAATAAACAACAGAGAACTCAAAATTGATTGCTACGTTTAAGTATTGCGTTAATATTTAAGCTTACTTTTTTTAAAAGTTCAACGATAATTCTTCTGTCGCCATTTTAATTTAAAGACAATTTGATGTACGTATGCCCATACTTTCCGTAAAAAAAATGATTTTTATTTCATGGGTGACTTTCGCTGAATTTCGCAATTTCGATTATTCAAAAATTCATTTCCAAGTTATAAAAATTGTGGTATAAAAAATTCGTCGCAAAAAATCACGTTAAAAAATCGCCGAAAACAATCGCAGTGATAAAAACTTGTAAATCCAAAATTTTGTAAGATGAGATATTGAAAGTTAGAGAGTTGTGTCCCTTTAATTGAAAAAGTGTGACACAGTGATACATTGGCATTCACGTTTATTATATATATATATATGAAAGAGAGTGAGAGAGAGGAAAAAAAGATCGAAAAGAGATGAAAATAAAACGAGAAGATAGATGCGAAAGCGTTAACCCCTTCCTCGCCATTTTGGCAAAAACGTTTCACTTTTCAGGAGAAGCATTTTGACAGAGAACGGTAAGTGCGACACTGAGATCCGGAGACGTATCGGGATGGCCAAAGACACATTCCAAATGCTAGGCAGAGTATTGCAAGAGAGGAGGATTTCTTTAGTAACAAACAAAAGAATACTGAGCTGTTACGTGACATCTGTCCTTCTTTACGGTAGCGAATGTTGGACGATTTCCTCAAAGATGAAGAAGAGACTCGAGGCGACGGTGATGTGGTTCTACAGAAGGATGCTAAGGATATTATGGGCCGAGCGTGTGAGGAACGATGAGGTCTTAGAGAGGTTGTAAACAAAGAGGAGGCTTATACTTAATATCAGGAAGAGGCAGCTGACGTTTCTGGGACACATAATGAGGAAGGAGGCCCTGGAGAATCTGATACTCACGGGTTTAATAGAGAGAAAGAGAGACAAGGGGAAAACAACGTTTGGCATACCTGGAGAACTTAAGCAAGTGCATGACAGAACGTGGTCTGGGGAGGAAGCCCAGGGAAGGAACTTGTTGGGAGCTGCAAGGGATAGAAGAGGTGGAGAGCCATGATCGCATACGTCCTGGAAGAACATGGCAAATAAAAAGAAAAAAAAGAGCAGCGACGAGATCTTAGACAGATTGCAAACAAGGAGGAGGCTTATACTTAATATCAAGGAGAGGCATCTGAAGTTAAGTTTCTGGGACACATAATGAGGAAGGAGGGCCTGGAGAATCTGATACTCACGGATCAAATAGAGGGAAATAGAGACAAGGGAAAAGCAGTGCGTGACATATCTGGTGGAATTAAGCAAGTGAATGACAGAACGTGGTCTGGGAGAGGAAGCTGAGGGAAGGAACTTGATTGGGAACTGAAGGGATAGAGGGAGGTGGAGAGCCATGATCGCCTACGTTCTGAAAGGACATGGCACATAAAAAGAAAGAACTAAAAAACTGTGGCACCTTGAAGTAACCGAACAGTGGCTAACACCTCTACCAGACGTATGAGTTGACAAGTGGACTTGTTTTAAGCTCAGCAGGTTATAAAAAAAGAATCAAGACCAACATATAAACACGTCTGTAGCTGGTTTTTGGACATTATATGTTGGACGTGTTTATTCGTCTCTGTCTGGAAGACTATTCTCGGTGAAAACGTATATATACGTCTAGGTCGAGGAAGAGGTTAAGGAGTTAAATTTTATTAATTTTATTATAAACTCAATATATTTTATCTTTCGTTGTCTTAAATGGTAATAAAAGGATTGTGATAATCATATCGAATCTTTGTTAATCCTGGAAGATTAGGTAAGCCTTGCGGTAAATAATAATAAAAAAGGTGAAGATACTCGCTGATAACCTTGTGAGAAGCTCAGAAGATTATCAGGAAGTTCATCCGATTTTAAAATTTCGGTTCCTCCGATTTTAAAATTTCGGTTCCTCCGAATCCCGTACGACTTGACTTCTCCACTGAGTCGCCAGTTTTTTGCCCGTCTCCACATTCGGCCACGGAACAGGCCGACATGTCTCAAACAATTTTCCGCCTTTAAACACTGCGACGGGGACTATGCGCTTCCGAATACGACGTCGTTGTCCCGCGCTGTCTTCCAACCAGGCATCACAATCTTCGATTTTCACTATTGTGATGTCTGCTTCTCGACCAGGAGCCAAAACACCAACTTTGTCAGAGATTCCCAGGGCCCGGGCTGGCGTTATCGTAACTGCTTTTATAATTTCAACGAAAGGCATTCCCACGTGTAGAAGTTTCGTCATTACCGTCGGTAAGTCATACGCCGGGCCCTGAAGATTGCCGCTGTGAAGATCCGTGCTGATTGTGTCCGGCCAAAAGCCTTCGGCGGCGCATTTTTCCAGAACAGTCCAATTAAATGACCCCTGGCCGTGGCCAACATCGAAAAGGACTCCACGGTTCTTGGCCTCCCACACGGTCTTAGGGATTGTCCAGCTCTCCGGATCCAAGATAGTGCTTGGATAGCCATGAAATGCATGAGTGTAGATATCTCCAGCAGCCAAATCTCCAGGACAGGAAAGTTGATCACCTGTCAAAAAAAAAAAAAAAAAAAAAAATAGCTCATGACATACCGCATAAAAAGGGGTTTGCTTGAGTAGGACTTAAATTTTCCTTCTTTTTTACTATTAGTCACCCGATACAAAGGCCAAAGAGCTACTCAAGCTAGCAGTGTAATTGCAGTAAGGGCGTGCATTTGGAGAGGAGAAGAATTACACGTATGCATCGAAGAATTGTCCTCTCGAGGATCAAATTTTTTACCAATATTTTCCCCAAATTTTAAGACGTTTAATAAATATATCTGCCACACAATAAGGTTTGCAGCCGTGGGCTGTATCTCGAATCCAATAATTTAATTTTGCTGATCGCTTACTTTACGATGATGGCGTTGATGACAAAATTCGCAGGTTCAGGTCTAGAAGCTTCCTTGTTTCACCAAAGCCTGTCGCCGTCGACCATTCTCTACAGCCGTTTTTCTTTGCAAACATTAGTTGGAGTAAATCAGAGTAGAAGAAAGTGCCGATGGCGTGAATTCGTTTAAGGTGGCCCTCAACTTGCCAGGAAGTGAGTGACACATTTGATTTCATGACCTTATGGAGTGACACATGTAGAATCTAGTTATGAAACTGCAACCGACAGCCGCTGCCTATTATAATCTCGAGTGGCGCCTTCTGTAACATGTCCATCGTGCGTAGCCCTCTTCATCCGCTGGTTCAACTGTTGTAATCGTTATCCACTGATGGGTTCTTTGGGTTGGTCACGCTTAGTCTGGGTCCTCGTCTTCGACCTTGCTGCCAAGGGTGCCTCTTTTAGAACACACCACGGCATCGCTCTCAAAGTCATTGGACTACGCAAGTCCTTCCACCACGACAAGGAGCGACTGTCACAGATACGTACAAATATGAATTGGTCCGATCGCCGAAGTTGAGCAAAGTCGAGCATAGTCAGCAACTAAACGGGTGACCAGCTTGGATGTGCTGGCAGTGTAATAGACAACGGATTGGAATTGGAAATCGGAGATCTGAGTTCCATTTGGGTTCGTTATATTCACTAACCTGTAAATACCGTAGGGAAAGGTATCATTCCACCTAATTTCTCCCCAGTTATGGGTTAAATAGTATGGACTTGTATCCGTAAAATAATTATTATCTCTGCAAAAATTCTTACAATCTGAAGATATTTTCTGGCTTTAAATAACAATAACAAATAATAGTAAAAGGTTGATAAGCCGTAAAAATAAATCAATCAATAAATTATGATAACTTCCATACTTTTGAAGTAGCAGTACTGACCTTGACTAAGTTTTTTTCCCTCCCCAGGAGAGAAACTAGAACAGGTCCTCTCTGTTAGTATTTTTTTTTTTCTTTTTATATTTCTATTTTTTTACACGGATATAAATTTGTTACAAGTTGAAGCAACCAAGGTTATTCAAAATAAGTATTACCATTCATATATATATATATATATATATATATATATATATATATATATATATATATATATATATATATATATATAGTGTATTGGGGCAGCGGATCATTATTTAAACACATATTATTAAATATAACAGATAATGAATGTCTATTATGTCTGATCATGAGCCGTTCTAATGTTCGAATGTTTGCTTTAATTTCGGGTGAAAATAAAGACAAAAATTATCCAACATTTAGATAATTTTTTATTAAGTTGATCCTAAACTTTCGACTCAGATAAGCCATCTTCAGAGTGGCTATACAGACAGGAAACAAAGATATCCACCGTCAAAGCTGATATTTTGTTATTTTGACATAGTAGATTGCTCTGCGAGGATAACGGTCGCAGAATGACAGACGCAGATCGTAAATTCAAGATGCGGTTCTATGACATCATACCACGTGATAGACCGAAGTATTACAACAGAACCAATGTCTAGATGCAATATAATGTGTTGTGACTAGTTTGAAATGTAATTTTGTTGAAACAAAACATTAAAACGAAGCAAACCACACTCAACAAAATTACATTGCACAGGCAGGGATAATGGCAGAATGCAGACACTTGAGAAAGTTTCTGTCAGAGAATTATGAGCCAGGATGACATAGGCAGATTATTTTTGTCCTCATACTCTCCCTCCTCCTAAGTAGTCACTGTCTATATATATATATATATATATATATATATATATATATATATATATATATATATGTTTCTGAGATGAGGTATTATGTACAGTATTTACATTAGTCGGAGTATTGTCCTCATCTTTGTCGCCATATTTGTCACAACGTTTCGGCCGTTGTCCTCAAGGACACATGGCACAGTGGATAAAGGCGTTGGTTAAATCCAGTGACAGACCCAAAGAGTGTGAGTTCAATACCCGGTTAAGGCAGTGGAGAACTTTCAAAGGGAAATTAACAGGAGATAACTGATACTTGACATCCTTTAAGACATGGCACGGGGAACTAGAACAGTCTACCCCAGTGATCGAAATAAAGGGTTCAGTTCGAAATTCCAACCACCTGAAAAAGGCCGAAACGTTGTGACAAATATGGCGACAAAGATGAGGACAATAGTCCGACTAATGTAAATAATATATATATATATATATATATATATATATATATATATAGGTTGTCAGCAGTCAATACGGTGGAGGGACTACCTGATGTTATATATTAGGTTGGTGCAAAAATAATGACGTAATAATGTCGTTTTTGACGTATTTTTTAACGTCAAAAAACGACATTATTACGTCATTATTTTTGCACCAACTTAATATTATGGTTGAAAACACGGTAGTATACTTTTAGCGTCTTGGTTTTAAGCATATATATATATATATATATATATATATATATATATATATATATATATATATATATATATATATATATACAAATATAAGATTGGTGTATACGGAATAAATTCCAATAACCAACAATTACTATTTCTTTTTTTGAATTCTCGTATACTTGTATCTTGAGTGGTAATTCCAGCTTATGTCCCATAAGCTGGAATTACCGGGGGGGTGGGTGATTAATTAATTTGAGACTTTTAAAACTCTTTATTCTACATTCAACATCATCACTTGATAAGACACCAGAGATGTTGAAACAAAATGGCTATTTTTGTAGTGATTTTATAACATATTTATGTTACAATTTTTAAATAAATAATTATATATATATATATATATATATATATATATATGTGTGTGTGTATATATATATATATATAATTTATAAATATATATATAGATCATTTATAAATATATATATAGATAATTATATATATATATAATTTATAACTTTATTTGTATTTGCGATAGAAATAATCTGTAAAGAATGTTATAAGGTTTAATGTGCCTAGTTTTAAGTATAGCTAAAATAACTAACGTGATTTCAGGCATTACTGTAAATCAGTTGGCAAATGTTTTCCGTGAACTGCAAAATCGTATTATCCTTTGTATTGCTAATGATGGACGACATGTGGAAACTTAAATAAAATTTCGATAAAACCTTAAAAAATATAGATTTACTTCTTTCTAATCCTTTTTACAAATTATTTCTATCGCAAATACAAATAAAGGTATAAATTTTTTAAATGCACACGAACTTTATGGACAACCTGTATATATATATATATATATATATATATATATATATATATGTGTGTGTGTGTGTGTGTGTGTGTGTGTGTGTGTGTGTTTATGTGTGTGATGAATGTAATTTTACCTGTCTTCGTGATTGGAATCGTGGAAATCGCATGGTGCACCATAAGTGGAACCTCCGCTTGTCTGGCTGCCTTTAGAGCTCTCCTGTAAAAGAAAATCGTAATAGACGTTTTAAAGCAATGGCAAGGATTGA
>OZ010604.1:13134533-13142033 GCA_963932145.1 Acanthosepion lycidas | reverse complement strand
TAAGAAAATTGAAAAATACCATCAAAAAATACTAAAGAAAAAAATTATTAGATCGCATGAGAAATTGTATAAAAAACTAAATAAAAGCACCTTGTCTGTCGTATTCAATGAAATGTGTATATATATATATATATATATATATATATATATATATATATATATATATATATATATTCTTTTTATTCGAGCATAATATTAATTTGGGAATATACGAAAACTTAAGGAATCAGCACATATGCTAGGCCACAAAAATCTCCTGAGCTGACCAAGCATAGTAATGAATACAATATGGGAACCAGTAATAAGGGGTGCCAGAGAAAAGCAATGAATAACAACAATATGAGCTCTGGTAAAAAAAGGTATTTCGGAGAATGGTGAAACATGGACTTCGTTTAGGCAGTCAAACAAGGGTTAGAATATTCGTTCAAGAAAGAATGAAGCTTCGTGTATAGATCCTATCACAACTTCTTTGACAAAAGACCACGAAGCGGAATAAAAATAAAGAAACAGTTTCGGAATATATATATATATATATATATATATATATATATATATATATATAGTTAAGTTATGAAAAACTTGGTGATCCGTATGGGTAATCCCAAAGAGGATGAAACCCTGAGAGCTCAATGTAAATCCCGAGCTAATATTTTAAAGAAAGACAGACCACTTTAATGTTCCATTATAATAATTTATTTCACCAGAGTCCTTTTAAAGGACGCCGGATCATCATCTGATGACCCGGCGTCCTTTAAAAGGGCTGTGGTGAAATAAATTATTATAATCGAACCTTAAAGTGGTCTGTCTTTCTTTAAAATATATATATATATATATATATATATATATATATATATATATATATATATATATATATATATATATATATATATTAAGGCATTAAAAACAATAAATTTTATATTGTAGGCCATGATAGATTTAAAACAAAACACACACCAGTCGACCGGTTTTAACGGGGAACTAAAATTATGAGGAAAAGAAAAAGTCTGTTATGGATGACATGAATGATTGAACAGGGAGAAATAAATTATTATAAAAATTATACCAACAAAGATGCTAGAAACGCAGCACAGCAAGTCCAAGAAAACAATCTCTTTGTTTGCAAAGATTAGGTTGCCTGGGCCTGATGTAAAGCGAATCCAACACCTTAGTTGGCTCTCTGTGCCGCGCCAGGAAATTTTTCTCCCCTGAATCGATACTTCAAATATACAAAACGACCATTCGCCCTTGCATGGAGTATTGCTGCCATATATGGTCTGGGGTACCTTCTGTTTACCTCGGAGTTCTTGGCAAGATCCAGAGACGGATATGTAATGTGATTGGCCCTGATCTGGCGTCTCGTCTGCAGCCACTATCTCACAGACACGCCGTCGCCTCTCTCTGTCTCTTCTACAAATACTTTCATGGCAATTGCTCCGATGAGCTGCTTTCCCTGGTCCCCAGTCTCCATGAATACAAGGGCCTTACGAGGCTGGCATCCCGCTCTCACCCTTACACTGTGGAAACTTTAAAATGTAGCCGTCTACTCCAATAGCTTCATACCTCGCACCTCTCGCCTGTGGAACACCCTTCCCAATTACTGTTTCCCCGATAGCTATAATCTCCAACTATCTATAATCTTTTTATTCGAGCCCGATGTTAATTTTGTGTTTGTTGTTTAGGAATATACGAAAACTTAAGGAATCAGCACATATACTAGGCCATAAAAAATCTTCTAAGCCGACCAAACATAGAAATGAATACAATATGGGAACCAGTAATAAGGTGTGCTAGAGAAAAGCAATAATAACAATATCAGCTCTGGTAAAAAAAAAAATAAACATTTCGGAGATTGGTGAAACAGACTTCGCTTAAGCGGTCAAAAAAGGGTTAAAGTATTCGTTCAAGAAAGAATGAAGCTTTGTATATAGATCCCACCACAACAACTTATTTGGCAAAAGACCACGATGCGGAATAATGATAAAGAAACAATTTCGAAATTTAAATATTATTTGCACACATTAAAATTTGTCATGACAAAATGGCGTCAGCATTTTTTAGTTTTGTTTTCTACTTCATTGCATTTGTTCCCGCTTTTTCTTATTTCTTTTCTAACACCACATAATGTTTATTTTCCTTTCTTCCTTTGATATCGTCATCGATTATATCTTCTAATCTTGTCAATCCCCTATCTATCTATCTATCTATCTATCTATCTATCTATCTATCTATCTATCTATCTATCTATCTATCTCTTACTGTTCGTTATCTGTATATCTCAGTCTGTTCAAATCTATCTATCTATCTATCTATCTATCTATCTATCTATCTATCTATCTAAGTCTCTTCACATCTATCTATCTATCTATCTATCTATCTCTTACTGTTCATTATCTGTATATCTCAGTCTGTTCAAATCTATCTATCTATCTATCTATCTATCTATCTAAGTCTCTTCACATCTATCTATCTATCTAGCTAGCTAGCTATCTATCTCCCTCTCCCTATCTATCTATCTATCTATCTATCTATCTATCTATCTATCGTTGTCTCTTACCTGTGGAAATACAATTTTAGATTTGTTTTTTTTCCATTTCAAATCTTTATCGCCCAATTTCTTTGACATTGTCTTTTCTCTCTGGGATTCTTGTCAATTCTCTTCTTATTTCTTCGATTCTTTTGTGCATTTGTCATCACCAACGTTTTCTTTTGCATTGGAAATTCATTCTTCCATATGGTTTCTTCATTTCTCTCTTGTTTTGTTCAATTCCATCATCATCGTATTTTCCACTCTTTCTCACTCCTTCCAGTTTTATATTCAATTATCTGAAATTCATTTTGAAATTCATTCTTCAACATATTTTGTTCTTTATTTCTAACTCAGTGTACTCTTTAATTTCTTCTCATTTTGACTTTTTCTCTTTTTCTGGTCCCTTCCGGTTCTCTTTTCATTTCTTTGCGCATTTTCCCACCCTTTTCTTTTTTTCTATTGTCGGCAACCATATCTGACTTCTGCTTTTGAAATTCCTTCCATTTTTTTTTTTTTTTTTTTTTCATTTTTTTTTTACACTGTCTTCTTTTTCTCCCCTTCTTTTTTCTTTCAATTTTTATATACATTTTATCTTTTTTTTTCTTTTTTTTTTACGATTGTCGGCACCATATTTGGCTCCTGCTCCTGCATTTTTTTTTTTTTTTTTCATTTCTAATTCAGTGTCGTCTCGTCTTTTTCTCCATTTCTGATTCCTTTCAATTTCTTTTCTCTTTCTCTCTTTTTTTATCCCCCTCTCTCTCTCCCCCTCCCTCTCTCCGACCCTCTCTTTCTCCCTCCCTCCCTTCCTCTCTCTCTCCCTCCCTCCCTCCCTCTCTTTCTCTCTCTCTCTCCCTCCCTCTCTTTATCCCCCCCCTCTCTCTCTCCCTTCCTCTCCCTCTCTCTTCGTTTTTTGTCGGCTGTCGGCAACAATCTTTAACTTCTATTTTGATATGTTTTTTTTTTAAATTTCTAACTTTCATTTATTCTGTCCCGACACCATCTTTGTTTTCTTATTTCATGAGATCTTTCTTTCTTATTTCTTCGGATTTTTGACTAATTGTCGACCCAATATCTTTTTGTCGCAAGCTTCAATTCCGGCACCATAATCTTCACTATTTCCGCTGCTACTGCTGCTGCTGTTGATACTACTTCTTCTTCCTCTTCTTCTTCTTCTTCTTCTTCTTCTTCTTCTTCTTCTTCTTCTTCGTCGTCGTCGTCCTTCTTCAACTTCTTCTTCTTTTTCTTCTTCTTCTTTCTCCTTTTTTTTCGACTTCTTCTTCTTCTTCCTCCTTCTTCTTCAACTTCTTCCTCTTCTTCTTCTTCAACTTCTTCTTATTATTCCCATTCTTCTTCCTCCTTCTTCTTCCTCCTTCTTCGTCTTTCTCATTCTTCCTCCTCCTCCTTTTCAACTTCTTCTTTCTCCTCCTCCTCCTGGTTCTTATTCTTCTTCTTTCTCCTCCTTCTTCAACTTCTTCTTCTTTCTCTTCTTCTTCCACCTCATCCTCCTCCTCCTTCTTCTTCTTCTTCTTCCTTCTTTTTTGTTTGTTTGTTTCTTTTTCTCCCTCATTTTTTCTCTGTTTTACTTCTTCGCCTTCTTATCTCATTTTTCTTCGTTTCTTTTCCTATTTTTTTTTTCGTTTTCATTTCTTTTTCCTGCCTTTCTCAATTTCTTTTTTTTTTCCTCGTTTTCGTCTTTCCTTTTTTTTCTGTTGTTTCCCTTTATCTCTTTCTCCTTGACCTTTTTCTTAATTTCTTATTTTTTTCCTTTTCTTCTTCCTCCGATCCTATTTTTCTCTTTCTACTTTTTTTCTTTTCTTTCATTTTCTTCTCCCTTTTCTTCTTTTTTTCTTCTTCCTCTTCTTTTTCCTTCTTCTTCTTTCTTCTTCTTCTTCTTTCTTCTTCTTCTTCTTTTTCCTTCTTCTTCTTTTTTCTTCTTCTTCTTTTTCCTTCTTCTTCTTCTTTTTCCTTCCTCTTCTTTCTTCTTCTTCTTCTTCTTTTTCCTTCTTCTTCTTTCTTCTTCTTCTTCTTTTTCCTTCTTCTCCCGATCGTACTGACGTTTTCCTTTTAACTTTCTCCCAATTCTTTTCTTCACAAATCAGACCGATTCTCTCTGACGTCAATGCAATCATGAAAGGATTCGTTTCGAACATGTCTTTTCACATACTGCCAGCTAACCAGATTCAGTTAGAAATACACGCCACCACAGACAGACGTGTACACGCACACACATTTATGTATGTGTGTGCACTGAATTACACCCACTCGTAAACTTATCTATACCTAGTAATTTTTTTGACTGTCTGCCGAATTAACGATTCCAACGAGAAAGACTGCTTCGCTTACCGCTATTGGCAGAGGTATTGATAAATGACGTCATTCATGAGAAAAAATTACTAAGGATATCGAAGAATTTGTTAATTCTGTTAGATTATCTTCAAAAACGCATAAAAGGTTTCAGAAAATTAGTTATATATATATAACGAAATGGACAAAGTCCGACAATTATTTTAAGACATTTTTATGTTTATACATTCTTTTTATAGATACAAATATTTAAGTAAATGCTCTGTTTATAATAAACAGTATTAACAACATTTACCGACCTGAATGTCAGAGAAATTTTCATAAAAACTATTCGTCCTCCGACAGGAATCGAACCTGTATCCTATACGGAACCGTCATAAAGCCTGACGTGCCTTCAACCTATTGGGCCACAGGGGAATGTTCGGTTAGCAAGGTCGAATTTACTGTCTTTAAATTACAATCTTCCATGATTCTCTCACGTACATTCATATCTGCTCAATGCGTATCCAAATGTAAACAAATGACGTCACATGTGAAATGGACAAACATCAGCCTTAAAATTTGGGAATCATTTTATACTACAATTCTAAAAAAGAAACCTTAAAATCTGAGTGATGTTTGTCGGTAGGCTAACCTCGGCTACGGCGCGATAACTAATAACGTACATGAAAAATTTCAGATTATCAAATAAACTGATAATAAAAGTTATAAAACCATTTCTACCTTATATATTAATGGCATAACTTCATAATAAATTGCCTATTCGAAGAATAATTCCATATCAATGAAACTTAAACTACAATCTTCTATGAATCTCTCACGTACATTCATATCTGCTCAATGCGTATCCAAATGTAAACAAATGACGTCACACATTATGAAATGGACAACGTCCGACAATTATTTTAAGACATTTTTATGTTTATACATTCTTTTTATAGATACAAATATTTAAGTAAATGATCTGTTTTTATAATAAACAGTATTAAATAACATTTATCGGCCTGAATGTCCGAATCAAACCTGTATCCTATATTCAGGCCGGTAAAAGTTAAATGTAATTTCTATGAAAATTTCTCGGACATTCAGGCCGGTAAATATTATTAATACTGTTTATTATAAAAAAAAGAACATATACTTAAATATTTGTATCTATAAAAAGAATGTATAAGCATAAAAATGTCTTTAAAAATATATATATATATATATATATATATATATATATATATATATATATATATATATATATATATATATATATATATATATATATATATATATATATATATCGAAGAGATTAGAATCCAGGTGGAGCTCTATGCATAAAACAGAGCAAGAATATAAAATAAAAGGCTGAAACATTAATATTCCATGGTTCTAATTTATTACATTGGAATCGTAATCACGATCCAATTCATCAGAACTAAAAATTCAAAAAGTAATCGGAAAATATAACTCCGGGTATAAAAAACAAAATTTTAGTGACACACTCTCACTAAAATTTAGTTTCTTTTAGGTTTCCAATTCAGAGTGTTGTAATGGAGAGCGACTCGGATTTGAGGAATCAGAGAGCCGGGTTCGATTTCTTGTCGAATTCATTACATTCACTTATGTGCTAATATATCTTATAAATCTTATAAATCATCTTCTTCTCCCCCTAGCTATGGGTAAATAGCAGAACAGACTGGATTCTACAGCCTTGGATGGTAACTTGTCTAGAAAAAGGGTAAGTGAACATTGAAGTCAACACTCAGAGGCGACAGGGTGTTTTATGCTACACGCAAACGTCAGGCCGATTCATTTTTATATATATATATATATATATATATATATATATATATATATATTATCTCATATATATATATATTATCTCATATGTATATGTATATTAACGCATATATATATATATATATATTATCTCATATATATATATTATCTCATATATATATATGAATATTATCTCATATATATATATATATATATATTCATATATTATCTTATATATATATATATATATATATATATATATATATATATATATATATATATATATATATATATATGAAGGGAGAAGAAGAGGATTGACACATTTCCCGTAAGTGAATGTCATGGATTCGACTGGAATTCGAACTCGATCCAAGCCCCTATCCATTACTCCACCATACCTCCTAATGTATATGTATGTATATATATATATATATATATATATATATATATATATATATATATATATATATATATATATATATATATATATATATATATATATATGTGTGTGTGTGTGTGTGTGTATACATACACGCATATATATATACACATACATATATATTTATTTTTATACATATATACTTTTATATATATATACACATGCATATATATATATATATATTTACTGATATATATATATAGAGAGAGAGAGAGAAGGAGAGAGAGAGACGAAAAACTATACTTAGCTGACGTGTTTCGTCGTATGATGGACTTTATCAAAGCAAATGTAGGATTCATTTTGTTGCACGTGTTTTTATACAAAAGCGAGGATGTCACTGGTTTATTAAGACTTTTAAATTTAATAACGTTCATGAATGTTCATTGGGTGGTTGAAAGGTCAGTCAAAACATATGGAGGACACAAAGCGTCATAATTTAAAGTCTGGCAAAAAAGAGTAAGCG
>OZ010604.1:13059533-13129533 GCA_963932145.1 Acanthosepion lycidas | reverse complement strand
TTTTCAACCCGTTTCTTTATCTAACGATGTCTACTTTTTTAGGTTGGTGAAAAAAATACTCCCTACACTAAGTCCTAAGGAATAGGAAAGCTTTAATAGTATCTCTAAAGTTAAACCAGCTTTTTATTTGCTTATAAAACCAGTGACCTGCCTATAGTAGTGTATCTAATGTATGTCAGAGTCCACGCCACGGGTGCCACGGGTGCCACTTTGGTGGGGTGCCAATTTGGTGGGGCGACACTTGGGTGGGATGCCACTTGGGTGGGGCGCCACTTGGGTGGGGCGCCACTTGGGCGGGAGCACCACTTGGATAAGGGCTCTACATGTATGCTGGTGTACTTGTGCGTGTACTTGGGTAAGGGCGCCACTTGTATGGAAAACACCACTCGTGTGGATGGTAGCACGTATATAGGTGCAACTTGTGTGGCGATGCCATGTGTGAGGCGCCCCTTGACTGAGGGAGCCACTTGTCTGAGAGCGCCTCTTGTGGGGGCGTCACTTCGATGATGGCGCTACTTGTGTCCTCACCAAAATTTCATAAATATGTTAATATATGATATGAAATATAGTCTTCTTGTTGAAGTATTGTTATGGTAATTTACCCACGTAAGAACGGAGTCTCCCAGCTACAAATAGGAGCAGGTACTGCCTTTTGGAGAGGGAAGTTTCCAGCAGTCAGCTCTGACAGTCGGACCGAACATTCTTGCTGTAACACCCTCGTTTGTATATGTTTGTATTACTGTTTCTGTTAATATATTTGTTTAACTCAGTTCCTCTCTTTCTGTCTTTATTTCTGGCCCTAACAATGCCACAACACTATCTATCTATCTATCTATCTATCTATCTATCTATCTATGATGGTAATTTACCAACGCACGCATGGACCCTCCCAGCTATAAATAGGAGCAGGTACTGCCTTTTAGACGTTGAAGTTTTCAGCAGTCAGCTCTGACAGCCGGACCGAACATTCTTGCTGTAACACTCTCGTTTGTACATGTTTGTATTACTTTTTTCTGTTAATATATTTGTTTAACTCAAATCCTCTTTATTTCTGGCTCTTACAAGGCTACAACACTATCTATCTATCAAGGAATTTCCGGAATTGTGTATGCGGCCAAGCATGTTGTTTTAAATCCTAAAAATGTTAGAGTTATCATTCAAATATAGAGTCAAGCGTTGTGAAAGCGAGTTTGTGGTGTGACCAACATAAATATTATTTAATCCGTTGAAGATACAATCTCCCAAAGGGCACTTGAATTTTTAATCTATGTTGGTTTTTTGCAAATCGCTAACCGGGGAAGAAGAATCATTGTGAAGAATTAAGTTGGATGTACTAGATTTAGTGTAGTATATGATTAACTTCATTTTTTTGGCTAGGATCTGTTGTAGATATATTAGTATTTACTAAATTTTTAGTATATTTTCATTTTGTTTATAATTAGTATGTATTTGATTACGATATAGGAGATTAATATGTTTGAGATTAGTAGAAACAGTATTATGTTCTATTTGCATACATAAATAAATATATACATAATATACATACATGTATACATACATAAATATAGATACATATACACACACACATATATATATATATATACACATATATATATACATACACAGTACATACATATACATACACATACGCATATGCAAATATGCATACATAGAAATAAATGTAAATATATGTATTTAATAGGGGGTTTCCACGGGTGTTTTATTGACGTGCAACTCGTAAGGAGTTTATTTAATCATTAAATTCAGATTGATTATTCTTTAGAGAATTAAAAAAGGAAAGCTGTGGAATTTTAGCTTGTTATTAGAAGTCCTGTCAGGATTCATTACTGGCGGACACAATCTTAACAATACAAGGTATTCAGATGATACAGTTTTGAAAGTAGACACGGAAACGAAGGAAGGAAAGCGGGAAGAAAAGACTAAGTGTAAACTACAAAGGGACATAATGCATCAGCAAACGATTGAGCAAAATAACAAATCGGATATACTAAAATAAAACATGTACAAAAATTTAAATATCTGGGAAGTGTTCTAACAGAGGCCGAAAAGTGCAACACTGAGATCCGAAGGTGTATTGGGATAGCCAAAGATGCCTTCTAAAAGCTAAGCAGAGTATTAAGAAATAGAAATATTTCGTTAGAAACAAGGAAATGAGTACTGAATTGTTACGTGATATCTGTCTTCCTATATGGCAGTGAATGTTGGACAATCACCTTTTTTATATCTTAGAGGGCGTAAAGTGTGACACTGAGATCCGAAGACGTATTGGGATAGCCAAAGATGCCTTCTAAAAGCTAAGCAGAGTATTAAGAAATAGAAAAATTTCGTTAGAAACAAGGAAATGAGTACTGAATTGTTACGGGATATCTGTCTTCCTATATGACAGTGAATGTTGGACAATCACCTTTTTTATATCTTAGAGGGCGTAAAGTGTGACACTGAGATCCGAAGGTGTATTGGGATAGCCAAAGATGCCTTCTAAAAGCTAAGCAGAGTATTAAGAAATAGAAAAATTTCGTTAGAAACATGGAAATGAGTACTGAATTGTTACGTGATATCTGTCTTCCTATATGGCAGTGAATGTTGAACAATCACCTTTTTTATATCTTAGAGGGCGTAAAGTGTGACACTGAGATCCGAAGACGTATTGGGATAGCCAAAGATGCCTTCTAAAAGCTAAGCAGAGTATTAAGAAATAGAAAAATTTCGTTAGAAACATGGAAAAGAGTACTGAATTGATACGTGATATCTGTCTTCCTATATGGCAGTGAATGTTGGACAATCACCTTTTTTATATCTTAGAGGGCGTAAAGTGTGACACTGAGATCCGAAGACGTATTGGGATAGCCAAAGATGCCTTCTAAAAGCTAAGCAGAGTATTAAGAAATAGAAAAATTTCGTAAGAAACAAATAGAAGTCTATTAAACTCTTACATGATATCTTTCCTCCTATATGGCAGTGTTTCTTGGAAAATCTCCTCAAAGATGAAGAAGAGACTTGAAGCAACAGAAATGTGGTTCTACAGAAGGATGCTGAGAATACCATGGCCAAAACATATGAGCAACGACGAAGTTCTAGAGACAATGGCAACAAAAAGGACACGTGCTTAACATCAGGAAGAAACAGCTGGAATTTCTGTGTCACATAATGAGGAAAGAGGGCTTGGAAAATTTGATACTCACAGGACGTATTCGTGTAAAGAGGGACAGAGGAGAGCAACGCACATCCTATCGGGTAGACTTAAGCTAATGGATGGTGGGGGTAGTATTTGGGAAAAGACAAAAGTTATTAAAGCTACAAAGGGCAGCAAGACTCATATGAACATCAGTTAGAATTTTAATGAAGTTATTTTTTAATAATTTTTTGTAATGAATAGCGGCTCGGAGACGGAGAGGCGGGTTCGAATCGCAATTGACTTTACTATATTCACTTATGCGTAAATATCCTTGGGAAACGTATGAAACCATCTCTTCCCCCCCAGCTTTGGGTTAAATAGTAGTGAAGACAGAGTTCCAGCCCTGCTTCGAGAGAAGGACAACTCTGAATTCAAAACCGGTTTAGCATAGCGGTAGCAATATCTTCATGCAAAACCAACTTGAGGGACTAGAACATGAGTATATAGAATCGTTAATTGGTTGAGGACATTTCTCAACATGTCAGCCTACGTTTATTTTGTTTTACGGCATATCAACACCTCAATAGGTTATTTAATGCCGACAAGATTTTTAGGATAGATTCGTATGAATAGAATATGTATTGTTTGGTTTAGATTGGTTTGGTTTATTTTGTTTTACGGCATATCAATCTCAATGGGTTATTTAATGCCGACAAGATTTTTAGAATAGATTCTTATGAATAGAATATGTATTCTTTGGTTTAGATTGGTTTGGTTTATTTTGTCTTAACACCTCAATGGGTTATATAATGCCGACAAGATTTTTTTAGAAAAGGTTCTTACGAAGCAAATATACATTCTTCGTAAGAAATCAATTTGTAGATCAGGTTTCATTGGCGCAGTTTTTGTAAAAAAAAGGCTTTTTGTCGAGAGTCAAAATGGTATTTTTTTTTCAAAATGTTTTGCTGGTAAATTTATTTTTAACTATTGCAGGTAATTTCTTCTTTTTTTTTTTTTTTTTTCAAAAATATTTTGCTGGTATTTTTACTATAAAAATGTATTTTTATACTTTCATAGTGTTTTGAGTTTTGTTTGAGAGTTCACTCTTTATCCATAGCTGGGGCCCTAACAAAATCAGGGTGGACATGTGAAGAACATCAATTAAGATTTGTTTCCACGCTCCTCAAAACTTCCAATCTCCCACAAGGCAACAAATCCTACAAGGGGAGTTACAGAGTTTGAAATAATATGAGAAAAACATTATGAAGGAGCGAGAAATATTAATGAACAGTCATTAACGAGGCAGACGATAACGATTGACATCGCATTGACATTTTTGAAGATAAGACTTGGCTGAAAAACAATAAATTAATTATATTTAAAAAATTAAATCAAGATATTTAGTGAAATACGATGTGAAAAAGAAAATTAGAAATTATGAAAATGCAACGATGATTGTCAGTCAGTCAGAGAATTTAATACGTGCTCGCCGGAAGGAAAACAAAAAAATAAAAAAAAAAAAAAGGTGGTGGGGGTTGTTACTGTCAGGGGGAACAATTCTTAAAACACGTCACATTTGTCTCACACGTCCATTTATATATTTGGAAAAAAAAAACGTTTTTAAAACTCTTTGTATACTCAAAATATATTTTAAAAATACCTATGTATGGCGGATTTTAATAAGCTTTCAAATGTATGATCTGTAAAAATAGGTCTTTTTAATAACAGCATTCCCTAAAGGGCATGGACCCAAACTTAATTTTAAAATATTTAACAACTTTATCACATTTTGCATTTAAAATTAAAAAAAAAAAGAAAAGAATTCTTATAAAAATTCATTTTTCATAGGAAAAATATATTGGCATCAGACAATAATGTCCTTGACATATATTATTCATAAAAGCTATTAAAATTTTTTCTTGTTAAATAATGCCTGTTTTTTATTGGGTTTTGTATTTTACAATTCAGATGCTGAATTTTGGGTAGCCGTGTATTTCGATTTTATAAAAAAATCGATGATTTATATTTTTCAAAGTCTTCTGCTTTTAACTAATCACAATAATCACTAAAAGGCATGCCTTCAAATTTCTCGAGTTTTCATAAAATTAAGTAAGCTGTGACGTGGGAGGGTTTAACAGATTAAAAAAAATTACCATGACTTTCTAAGAAAAACATCTCTAAAAAAACATTTCCTTCATTTGTAAATAAGTTCTGAAAGTTTCATTAAAATCCGACAATTATTTGATTTTTGCAAGAATTTCCAAATCAATGTGTTTTTCACCAGAAAAAAATTGAGATTAACATCCTCCAATGTGTCCGGCTTTTAACTAATAAAAATATTTTCATATTAAAATTCAGTTTTTCGAAACTTCAAGAAATTAAGTGTGTGCATTTTAACATATACAAAAATTAAATAATTTCCTTCATTTCTAAAAGTTTAATTATAATCCGACAATTATTTGATTTTTGCAAGAATTTCAAATCAATTATTTTTTTCACCGGGAAAAAAAAGTGCTAAAACACTCAATCGTAAATATTACGTCGGCTGCTGAAGTAAAAAATTTTTTTTTAAAATAACAAGTTTTTTAACTAAATTTTTGAACATGTAAAAAGGATGAAAATATTTAATAAAATAAAAAAATATATATATTTGGTCGTTCCTGTTAATAATAACATAGACTACATCCTCGGTAAGGCCCTTCGAGACTACGCTGGAATTGTGGTTGGTCGGAATGTCAGGGTGTCTGATCTGGCCTACGCAGACGACATTGTCTTGGTCGGATCGAACTGTGACGATGTGCAAGCTGCACTCAACCGTGTGCAACCGGTAGCACGTGATGTGGGTATGACCATCGAAGACCAAAGTTATGCCGTCCCTGGTTGATCCAGTTGACTGGCAGCCACTGACGCTGGACGGGGTCAATCTGGATGACGTGCAGTCTTTCGTCTATCTCGGTTCAACATTATACCTCTGCTGCTGAGGTTGAACGCCGTATAGGGGCTGCAAGGTCCGCATTCGTGCGTCTCAAGTGGTCATTATGGGGGCGACGGGATATTTCCACGGCTACGAAGGGGCGCATCTATCAGGCTATTGTTAGAGCGGTTGACCTACGAAGGCTTGAAGTGTTCGACAACGATTGCCTTCGCTGCATTCTACGATGCCGCCGAATCGATCATGTGCCCACGGCCACTCTACGTTGTCGCCTGAGTCGCCGTCCTCTTCCACCGGTCCTGCTCCAACGTCGTCTCCGATGGTTCGACACGCAGCTCGACACTCGGAGGGCGAGTTCATCCACGATTTACTTCTCCCTCCTTATCTTCCTGGCTGGCGAAAACGTGTCGGTGGGCAGCTGAGGACGTGGGCTAGCACAATCAAGGATGACCTAGCAGTACTATCGAGTCCACAAGTAGTTGGTCTTCGACGATGGAATCGCGATTGGTTCGCCATTTCGTGTGACCTGGCTCAGGATCGGCGAGCGTGGGCAGCGATGGTCCGTGATGCTGTACTTGTTCGGGAGGAAGCCGGTTCAACCCGACCAGGGTGAAAACCGATACAAGTCAAAATCAAGTCATTTTGACGATAAAACTTCTTTTTTATTATGTTCTGGGCCTTTTTTTTTTATCAGGGTATGCTGTTTTTCCGACGAATTAGAGAAGATACCTAATTAAGTGACTCAATGTCTATACCAAGTAAATCAATCGCCGTTACTCAAGAGAAAGGATCCATAGCTGTTTCCCATTTGCAATTTCATTTCACTGAAATAAATGACCAATCTTTTCAGCGTTATTTTCGTTATCACAAATGTTCTACAAATAATAATCTTTATAAAAGTGAGATATTTTCATCACAGAAAAAGTTCAGAAAAGCGTCGTAGATATTTTTGCAGAGAACATAAAAAGCTATATTTAAAATGTGTTTTATTTTCCTATTTAGAATTGGCATTCCGGCTTTAAATGGAACTTATTACATTAAATTTTAATTTCAATAGAACTTTTTCCCGATAAAGAAAAGAGCAGAAAAAAAGAGAGAGAAATAAAACATTGCAAGCTAAAAGAGTTTGTGAAAATCGCTTTATTTTTAAATGACGGCTATATTTTTATACTTTTTTTTTTCTGAAATAGGTCAGTCATTGGTTCGTTCTACTGGACAAAAATCAATGTTTTATTTTTAATTGTTCCTGGAATAGGGATGTAAATCTTTGTTAACTGAATCAATCGTGAATATTAAACTGACTTGACAACCTGTGATTATATTTTCGTTTTATTACTTCCTTGTTTTCTCAGCCGGTGCAACCGAGCGTACTAATGCACCCTGAAAAGTGACCAGGTGTGCGCCAAGAAAAGGAACAGCCCCAACATGCAAATGACAAATTGGAAATACCGAAATCAAAGAATTAAATAAGGCAAGATATGCATTTCTTGCCTTATTTAATTGTAATATACGTAAAAAAATACCCGTGAACATGAAAGGATTATGATAAAAATAAGTACACTGTATGTAATTTATTCAATCAGACATGTCTGGGAAAGAATTTGCTGCCTAAACACACACACACACACTCTCACACACACACATATATATATAGATTGATAATATTAGTGGCCAATATATATATATATATATATATATATATATATATATAAATTTCCAAGAGGATAAAATCCAGGTAGAACTCAATGTCCAGGACAGAGTAAGAATATAATATAAAAGACACTAATATTCCATGGTTCTAATTTATTACATTGGAATCGTAAATACGATCCAATTCATCAGACCTACAAATTCAAAAAGAAATCGGAAAATATAACTCCGGGTATAAAAAAAAAAAAATTAGTGAGAGTGTGTGTGTGGGAGTGGGAAACAAGTGTGAGAGGGAAATGTATGAAAGCTCTAGAGAGAGGTGTAACAGAAGAAAGAAGAGGAAGCGAGGAAAAAAAGGTGTGGAGGGTAAACTAAAAACGAAGGGCATTTATAAGAGAACCGATGTGTAATCATGAAATTTATGCATCTTTATAAGCATGTTCATTCGTAAAATTAATTGCTATGGAAACAGCTGGTGCGACCATTTTGATAATGGGGCTAAGAGATAATTTTTATCCACATATCAGTCACCTTCGGAAAGAGGTCAAGCCGAGGCAAAGGCCGGGGTGTCCATTTCAAAGCGAATGATGGCATTCATGTCCGTATATCGTCTGGTCAGTCACAGCGAAAGATAGCTTTTGGCATCATGATATGTCGTTAAGTGTCTGGAGAATTTTGTTTTATTTTATTTATTTATCCTTATATTTATTTATTTTCTAAAGGGCTGTTTCGTACTTAAACGCGTCGCACTGAACTACAATTTGTTTTTTGACGACTTCATAATGGGTTTTTCTATCTTATGATTGGATTAAGCTTTTAAACCTTTTATTAGACTATGAAATATTTTTTTATGCTAATTATTTATTGCGAAAATTTTATATATATATGAATACACATACACACACACACACATATATATATATATAAAGTGTATTTAAGCAGCAAAGATCCTTTTACATTTTTGTTGAAGTTTTAAAGTTTTGTTAGCAAGATAGAAAAGGTCTGTCTATTGGATTTTATAACTTTTTCAAATTTACGAATAAGTTGTTTATATATTATAGAGTACTGGAGATCGTATAAAGAAGTGCCTATAAGAAAATCTCATCAAAATTAAGTTTCACCGTTATCAATGGCGTTACTTTACGGGACTTGAAATTGATTCCAGCAAAGGGAAGGCGGGAATTAGCCAAAATCAGTTTTATAAACTGAAAAAAGAAAGAAAAGAAACCACTGAAAAAGAATGTATTAGGTTGGTGCAAAAATAATTTCGTTTTTTCACATAGTAACATATGTTAGAAAACGAAATTATTTTTGCACCAACCTAATAGAAACATTCGAGTGTAGCCAGGGAAAAAAACATATATACAGTAATCATTCGATTCGTGAGTTCCATGTGTACATTAAAAGATATGCTAATGTATACATTAAAAGATACGCTAATGTATACATAAAAAGATACGCTAATCTGTACATTAAAAGATACGCAATAACCGAAAATGCATTAAAAGAAAAAGTTTATTGCATGTATGTATTTATATAATGCTTTCATTTTTCAAAACACGATCAAGATATTGTGTCCATGTTCAAAGTTAATATTAAGAGTTATTTTTTTTTGTTTTTATTATCAAGGCCTCCATTATTTTTAGCGTTTTTTTTTTTTTTTTTTTGCATGTAGATGATGCTATTATATTAGTGTTCTCAACAAATATGTTACGAATAGTGTCCGGTAGGTCTCCATGAATATTTAAATGAGATCTAATTGAGCTATGGTCAGAAAGGTGTCGAGTGAGTCTGCGTGTCAAACATGTTGTAGTGTGGCCTATATAATTATTTAAGAATTTTGATTGATCAGGAATAAAATTCCTTAATGGGCATTTAAATTCGTAAATAATATTTGCCCAATTTAATTTTGTTCTAGGAGGTGAATTATTATTTTTAACTATAAGGTTAGAGGTTTTAAATTTTTTTATAATAAATAATTAATCTAATTTTGTTGCTATTATCAACTGGTGTTACGCATTTTTTATAATGTTCTTAATTCTACTTTTGTCTTGTTTATAATTTTCATTCATTTGATTTTTATAAAAAATATTATTGTTATCGTTTATGTTTCTATTCTCGTCGTTGCTATTAGCTACCTTAGACAGAGAACGCCTAATATGGAAATCTAACAGTTGATTAGGAAATCCTCTATGTTTTATTTAACAGTTAAAATATTTCAACCTTGAAAATCGCTCGGATAAAAACAAAAAACAAACAAACATTCGAACAGTTTTTATATAATTTATCATCTCAAAAGAAAAAAATATTAGATTACATGAGAAATTGTATAAAAAACTAAATCGAAGCACCTTGTCTGTTGTATTCAGTGAAACGTGCATATATATATTGTTGAGTGGTTCACCCTTTTTTATACAAATGGACTCACCCAGTGTATACTTATACTACTGCCAGTGAATACCCAAGGAACAGAGCAAGACCGAGGAGTCGAGTCCAGAGTGACAGAGTAAAAGGTTGTAGGTAACCGGAAAAGTGAGGGTGAGTTAACAGCGTTTTAGGAGTCACGGTGAGCGAGCACGTAGACTCAGTAAGAAGTCATACAGCGATACTTCAATACCAAAGACTGTATATATATTTTGCTACTAACCCGTATTCCTGGAACTACTAACCTGCATTACCAGTTTGTATTATTACGTTAATACATTATTTTCATATATTCCTTCTCGGCGTTTGTTATTTATTGGTACCGGATTTCAACCCGGAATCCACAACACACACACACACACACACACACACACACACACACACACACACACACACACACACACACACACACACATATATATATATATAATATTTTTATTTAAAAATATTTTACATTCAGACAGAAATTCTGTCCTATTCAATGACTTTAAAGTTAATAAAAGTCAATAATAATGAACACTTTAAAGTTAATAAGTATTGATAAAAATTAACACGCTACCCCCCACCCCTTGTCTGAATGATTGGATTTCCCTGTATCCTTGGAAACAGTCAATTATTAATTTTGTGTGGGTATAAACTCAGTAAATTCAAAAAATAAGTGACTCCAATATTCGCTTGAAGATGAAATGGAACTAATGTTTTTAATTTAATTACAAAATTAAATTTGAAGCTTTTAGCTTCCATTTTTGAAACATGGTTATTACTGTGTAGCGAAAAAAAACATATTGTAAACCAGTTAATTTCTAGTATTTATGCTCTGTAAATTTACATTGAGCACTGTTTTGTAAAAATAAAAATATTAATAAGAACACCAGATTATATATCTTACTGTTCTTTCTTTATATATATATATATTATATGAAATGGATTAAAACCGACATTTACTTTAATATATTTTCTGTTTACACGTCATTGTTATGAATACAACTTATTTGATTTAACACTCTATATTTTTAATTAAATAATATTAATTACATCTACGGGACTGGATGTTAAAAAAATTGCGTTGAAAATATGCGCTCTCTGATAGGAATCGAACCTGTATCCCATACGGAAGCAGTCATTTGGTCTGACGTGCTGTTAGCCATTCATCTATAGAGAAGTTCCAACTGTCAATGCTCAAATTACTGCTTTTATAACACACATTTTCGACCATTTTTCTCGATATATCATTTCTGCTCTGAAACGTAATTTAACGTAAACATTGAGAACATATCATGAAATGGATTAAATCCGACAAATATTTTAATATATTTTCTGTTTATACGTTATTTTTTTATGGATACAACTAAATGCACTGTTTTTAATAAAACAATATTAATTACATTTACCGACCTTAATTTTCGAGAAATTTTGTATAAAATATGCGTCCTCCGACAGGAATCGAACCTGTATCCCATACAGTAACCGTCATTGACTTGCTGTTAACTATTTAGTCAGAGAGAACTGCCAGTTAGCAAATTTCCGAAACATCCAGGACGGTAAATTTACTCAATTAAGATGTATCCATAAAACAAACCTCTAAACAGAAAAATATATATATATATTAAGTCATTTTTATACATTCTTTTTATAGATACAGATATTTAAGTAAATGCTCTGTTTATAATAAACAACATTTACCGGCCCGAGAAATTTTCATAGAAAACATTCGTCCTCCGACAGGAATCGAACTTGCATCCTATACGGAACCGTCATATAGAGTGTAACCGATTGAGCCACAGAGAAGCGTTCGGTTAGCGAGGTCGATTTTACTGTCTTTAATCTACAATCTTTCATGACGTTGCTAACCGAAAACTCCTCTGTGGCCCAATCGGTTAAGGGCACGTCAGGCTATATGACGGTTCCGTATAGGATACAGGTTCGATTCCTGTCGGAAGACGAATATTTTCTATGCAAATTTCTCGGACATTCAGGGCGGTAAACATTGTTTAATACTGTTTATTATAAAACAGAGAATTTACTTAAATATTTGTATCTATAAAAAGAATGTATAAACATAAAAATGTCTTAAAATAATTGACGGACTTTGTCCATTTCATAATATATGTGTGTGTGCGTTATTCTTAAATTTTAGAGCAGTACAATTTTGTATTTATTTATTTTGCTTTTGATGCATTTTCTGGTTGGTTGGTTGGTTGGGTTTTATTGCATATCAAACACTGTATGTCATTTAATGCCAAATTAAGTTTTATATATATATATATATATATATATATATATATATATATATATATATATATATATATATATATGGTACTATTAAACGTATAGCTGACAACATTATTTTTTCAGAAACGTATAGCTGGCAACATTATTATTCCAAAAACATTATCTGAGGCCTATGCATTTTCTGGTCATAATCCTCAAATTTACAATAATAACAACTGAAATTACAAAGGACATGGTCTTGTGTGATTTATAAATTAATTTTACAGCAAATAAAATCCTTTAGGAAAAAAAAACCCTTAGTGAGAATACCCATCAATCTTATTGAAGGAAAAACAAGTGAACATACAATCTGGTTGCTTTAAGCGTTTTAATAAATTGTTTTTTTAATAAATTGTTTTTTGTTTGTTTCTGTTGTTCTTATTTACACTTCCAACGCAAGAAAATGCGTATTTATTTTCTAGATTGAAAATTGAACTCATTCTGAGCCGAGTCATTCCACTAAAACCTTCTTAAAAGCTATCAACAGTATGCCTCTCTCTTTCTTTCTCTTGTTCATTCTTAATTCTATTCATCCAACTTATAGTCAGTCTAGGGCGCAGAAATGTTCTTAATGGTGGCCATTGAAATATAACCCGTTCTGTTGATGCATGTTGAGGTCTCAAAACGCTGCGAGGGAAAAAATGCATTAGTTTATTAGTTAAGCTAACCTTTTACTTTCTTTCTTTCTTAGCCATCATGTCCTGTTTTTATACCTTCTTTTCCAGAGAGCTCTACTCTCGGTAATGGCGTTCAACCTCTTAACTGCTTTTTGCGTGAATATCTATAAGTGGGAAGTTATATTTTTGAACAGGTGTTTACGTACTGTGCCTTGATACTGTTGAATATATATATATATATATATATATATATATATATATATATATATATATATATATATATTGGCTTGATCTAAAATTTCCGACTCATTCCTTTGGGTGGCCACGTGGCTTGTTTAATATCCGTTTGCATGATAGATAAAAAAGGAAAGATTTAATCTCAACTCCTCTCATTCACATACGTCTAGATATGGATACGCGCTCAACATAAGTACACACACACACACACACACACACACGCATATATATATATATATATAATTATATATATATATAGAGAGAGAGAGAGACAGACACACACTCACATATATATGGAATATATATATATATATATATATATATATATATATATATATATATGCAAATTTTATATGTATTATTTATATATGCGATAACCGAACGTTCCTCTGTGGCCCAATCGGTTATGGCACCTCAGGCTATATGACGGTTCCGTATCGGATACAGGTTCGATTCCTGTCGGAGGACGCATATTTTCTATGAAAATTTCTCGAACATTCAGGCCGCTAAATATTGTTAATACTGTTTATTATAAACAGAGCATTTACTTAAATATTTGTATCTATAAAAAGAACGTATAAACATAAAAAATGTCTTAAAATATATATATATATATATATATATATATATATAATAGACAAAAGACCTTTTGTGTCGATTAATTTTAATTATCGACTTTTCCAAATTACGAATAATCGTTCTCAGATAAGCCTCCATCATTACTTGTCTACAACTACTTCAGTACAAATGGCAATCATTTTGAAAGAAGAAGCTATTGTCATCAGCCTTAATAAGTGTTAAAGGGTAGAGCCTTGGTTATGGAAAGAAATAAATTCTTAAATATTTTGCCGGTTAAATGGAATGTTTTAAAAAAATTCTTTCGATTTTACTGGCAACGAAGATCGATCTGACAAATTTAAGAAAGTGTTTTTTATTATTCTTTAAAGCAAACAGGAAAAGAGAAGAGGAAACGCAACCTAATCAGCTTGATTGCATATAATGGACTGCATCAAATAAAAAGAGAATTGCATTGAAATGTTTTAGAATAAACCGAAATAATTCGCTGAAAAATACGGGAAGGAATCTTGGGAAAAAGTCAAAGCTTAATAATGAAAAGGAAAAAATGAATGAAGGAAGAAATATTTGGACAAGCAGACGAAAATTAAAGAAAGAAAGATAATGGGACAAGGGGAAAGGGGGAGGGAAGAAATAAAGAAAGAAAGAAAGAAAGAAAGAAAGAAAGAAAGAAGAGTGATGGTTCAGGGGGAAAGTCTGAGAGGAAAGGAAAAAGGAAGGGAAACACTATGGCATATAGAAAGAAGGGTCATAGAAAAGGAGGAAGAAATATAGAAACAGAAAGAAAGAAAGTAAGTAAGAAAGAACGAAAGAAAGAAAGAAAGAAAGAAGTGTGTACGTGTGTGGTTCGAGGATAGAATCTAAGAAAGAAAGAAAGAAAGAAAGAAAGGAAGAAAGAAGTATATACATAGTTCCGGGAGAAAGTTCGAGAGGAAGGAATGAAGGAAGGGAAGCAAACTGTATTATACACACATACACACACACACACACAAACACACACACACACACACACACACATACAAAGACACACACAAACACACACACACACACACATATATATATATATATATATATATATATATTTAACACATATAGAAACAAGGAAAAAATCAAGAACCACAAAGACAGAAATGTGCCGGGGGTGGGGGATCAAGAACAATAAAGAAATAAAGAAGAGTGTATGTGGTTCGGGGAGTGAGTCCAAGAAGAAAGAAAGAAAGAAAGAAAGAAAGAAAGAATGAAGTGTGTGTATAGTTCCGGGAGAAAGTGCGAGGGGAAGAAAGAAGGAAAGCAAACCGTATACATAACGGACACAAAGAAAGAAAGACGCAAAAAATGTCGAATAAAGAAAAGTAGGGGGAAGAAAATAAGAACCAAACAAAGAGAAGAAAAATGAAACTAGAAGAAAATATCTGATGGGAATGAATTAAGTGGCAAATCCTAAAAATAAAACTTTAATGGCAGAAGAATAAAACCAGAACGTAAGCAATTCTAGCAAGACAAAATGTCGCTCGATAACTGAACGATAAAGAAGAAAAATTCGTTCAGAATCACTTTTCAAATTCACGACACAAACTTCCTGAGAATAATTTGTTTGGACATTAGATAAATTTGATTTTCGGGGAGGTCAAAGAGAAATCAAGGTCACTTGCAAAAGACATGAGCACCTGATATTCGCTTCTGTTATGGCAAAAAGAGACGCCATTTTAACCGATTCTCTATTGCCAATGACAGTCTTAAATGGTTAATTTGTTCTGTGAATGAATCGGATTACGACAAATGTTTTTGTTCAATTCTCATGTCGCCTGTAAAAATCACTTCATCATCCAGAAAGATGGAAGATTCGAGGAGGATGGAAACATGAAACTGCCCCAAAGATGGCGAAAATTAGTGGAACACAATGGTATATAAATGATTGAAGAATCCATGTACAAATATCTAAATATTGGTGTTGAAATTGATTTAAAAACGTTCATTACTTTTGTTCCGGTCCAATAATAAAACTCTGGGAGGAGGGATACATCTTACATAGTGCGGAAGAGGATAGCAAGTGAGGGGGAAGAGGATAGCATGTGAGGTGGAAGAGGATAGCAGGCGATCTGGAAGAGGATAGCAGGTGAGGCGGAATTGGATAGCATGTGACCGGAGGAGGATAGCAGGTGAGGCGGTAGAGGATAGCAGGTGAGGCGGAAGAGGATAACAGGTGAGGCGGAAGAGGATAGAATGTGAGCCGGAGGAGGATAGCAAGTGAGGCGGAAGAGGATAGCATGTGACCGGAGGAGGATAGCAGGTGAGGCGGTAGAGAATAGCAGGTGATGCGGAAGAGGATAGCAGGTGATGCGGAAGAGGATAGCAGGTGTGGCAGAAGAGGATAGCATGCAAGGTGAAATGATTGAAAGACAATCACATATTTAGAAACAATTTTTTAAAAATCCACATGCCAAAACTAAATATGATTTCAAAATTTAAAATATTATTATGGATTACTTGTAATTGCATGCATGAGTCCCAGTATAAATAGTTATAAATAATTATTGACTGATTTTATCATTGCGATATTTTTGCATCATTTCAAGTATTAAGAATATAGTAACTAGGATCCGCAAATTGGAGGAGAGAGTTATCAATGATAATGTTCTGACTTTGAATCCGCGGTTATCTCCCTTTAACCTTCTCATTTTTTCTTTTTTTTTTTTTTTTCCTTTTATCTCATAAAATTTGATGAGGCGCGAACAAATTTTAATTCCGAAAATGCGGCCTAGAGAAAAAAAGTTTGGGGAATACTGAAGGCGATAATTCCACTAAGACGCAAAGGGTTACTGAGCGTGAAAAAAAATTCTTTCTTTCTTTCACTGGAAGGAGGTAGTGTTTTTTCCATATTTCCACGCGATAAAAGCGGAATGTTCCATTATTTATGAGGCATTGGCTGGAGACATTAAACACTTCTTTCTTTCTTTATTTATTTTATTTTCTCACTGAAACCAAGTAGTGTCTTTTACACCGTTTTAATGCGATCAAAACGCAACAGTCCATTATTTATGAGATATTGATAGGAGACTTTAAAGACATCTTTCTTTCTTTATTTATTTATTTATCTATTTCACTAAATCCAAGTAGGGTTTTATCACCTCTTTCAACGCCATCAAAACAGAATGTCCTATTATTTATTGGCAGGACGTAAGGGTTGTGCGAACTAGCGAAGGTAGAAACAAGCACATTTCTAATAGGATTATAAAGAGAATAGCTCATATGAGCTGATGTGTTTGTGCGTGGGTTCTGCAGTTTAACAGAGACCACGTGAATGGTGGATTCCTTTAAAGGCGTTTCATTTTAAGGCGGTTTCGATTTACGAAACAGATATCCAATCGCTATTCCACTACCCGGGCATTCTGGGGCCCATGGGGCGGAAGTGGGAGAAGGAAGGGCCTTTGAAATGGAACCAAAGGACTCTTGGAGATTATCAGGGGACCGGGAGATAGGTCGAAGAATGAAGGAAGGGCTGCGTGTTTACTATACAAAACAAAACAAAACAAAATATCTAAGCCTTCAAAATGAAATCCCCCGCTTTTGGACAGAACAAACGAAAAAAACTAAAAGTAGGTCGAATCACAGGGGAAGAGAGAAAGGAATCATGGCAGATATGGTTTTATACATTTCTGTTCATATCTATCGTCCTCTTTGTCTGGGTATTTCTTTTTTTCTTTCTTCCTTTCTTTCTTTCCTTCTTTCTTTCTTTCTTTCCTTCTTTCCTTCTTTCTTTCTTTCTTTCTTTCTTTCCTTGAGTACCTTCTTTTATGATTTGTTCCTTGTTATATCTGTTCACAAGGACAGGTTCCTTCATTGCAATTTCTGTCTATCCAGACATATTCTATGGCTACTTAATGATTCCCAGTCGGAGGAGTTTATCTCAGCCTATTAATTATCTATCTATCTATCTATCTATCTATCTATCTATCTATCTATCTATCTATTTCAGTCTGCTCATTATCTATCTATCTATCTATCTATCTATCTATCTATCTATCTATCTATCTATCTTTGAATCCGGTTCCATCTATCTATTTATCTGTCTGTCTACCTCAACATTTTCGAATCTATCTATCTATCTATCTATCTATCTATATATATATATATATATATATATATATATATATATATATATATATAAATAAATATATATATATATATATATATATATATATATATATATATATATATATATATATATATATATTTGAGTCCGTTTCAATCTATCTATTTATCTCTCTGTCTACCGGAACATTTTCGAATCTATCTATCTATCTATCTATCTATCTATCTATCTATCTATCTATCTATTTCAGTCTGTTCATATCTATCTATCTATCTATCTATCTATGACAGTCTATTCTTATATATCTATATATCTATCTATGACAGTCTGTTCTTATCTATCTATCTATCTAGCTAGCTAGCTAGCTAGCTAGCTAATTACATTCATACAGATATATAGATCTCATATTTGTTTTGTTTATTTTTACATATATTTTACATTTATATATATATATATATATATATATATATATATATATATATATATTGATGACGCACACACACATATACATATATAATGTATGTGTGCATTATTATTATTATTTTAGATATTATATCTATTATGTAGCTGTATTTGTGTAGGCGCCTCGTTTATATTAAACTAGACGTCACCACTTATTCGCTAAAAATGACCATGCTATGATGAAAAAATACATTAAATTTAACAAATACAAAGTTTTATCGTCAAAATCTTTGTTATTATTAAAAGGAAAAACTACAGGATATTTTGATTATTATCATGGCTCTCCACAATTTTTATTTCCATTATAGCTCTTAGTAAATTTTGTCTTTTTGCTATCTCTGCTAAACTCTGTTCTGCCAACAATTTACCCAAGCTTGTTAGGCATATTCAACCAGCCCCCACCCCCGCTACCAAGGCTGGATGTGACACAAGGTTGTTTTAACCCTTCGCTTGTCCAGGGTATTTTCATGTGTACTATCCAAATGTCCATGCTTGTTTTCAGATTTATAAGTATTGCAAAGCAAATAAAATCTGCTGATATATAATGTTTTACATAATAAAAACATACAAATCATATTTTATTTACTCTACGCTTCTTGCATCACATGTGATGCATAGATTTGTATTATATGAAACTATATATCAGCACATTATATTTGTCAAATAAAAAATTCGTCGCAAAGAATCATGTAAAAAAATCGGCGAAAACAATCTCAATAATGAAAACTTGGGAATCCCAAATTTTTGTAACATGAGCTATTGAAAGTTAAAGAGTTGTGTCCCTTTAATTGAAAAAGCGTGACACAGTGACATTTGCATTTATTATATAGAAGATGGCATCAAGTAAAGAAGCAGTATTACAAACATTTTAAATGTTTCCTTTGTTATTCTTATTGCGATAGTAGACCAGTAGCAGTGAATGTAGTTTGGAAAGTTGAATTGTTTTTTTTCCTTAAAAGGTTAAGTGATTTTTCTTAACCTTTTGCCTGTCCAGGGAATTTTTGTGTGTACTATCCAAATGTTCATGTTTCTTTTCAGATTTATAACTACTGCAGAGCAATCAGCTTATTCGGCAAACAGAATTCGTTGATATATAGTTTTTTTTTTTTTGTTGTTTTTACATAATAAAAACATACAAATCATAAGTTTATTTACACTACGCTCTGTGCATCAGATTTTTTTATTATGTGAATTACTATATACGAGCACATTCTATTTGGGTTAAGGGCGCATGTCACAATCCTTGCCCCCGGGGCACTACCAGACCTCTGCACACCACTGACTACAGAAAAACGCAAAATTGATCGCTGCATTTAACTATTTCCATACAAACAATTATTTTTATTTCATTGGTGGCTTTTGCTGGATTTCGCAATTAATTTCAATTATTCCCAAATTTATTTCCAAGTTATAAAAATTGTTATCGCCGAAAACAATTGCAATATTGAAAACTTATGAATCCCAAATTTTTGTAACATGAGCTATTGAAAGTTAAAGAGTTGTGTCCCTTTAATTGAAAAAGTGTGACACTGGCATTTGCATTTATTATATAGAAGATGGCATCAAGTAAAGAAGCAGTATTACAAACATTTTAAATGTTTTTTTTTTTCTTGTTCTTATAGACCAGTAGCAGTGAATGCAGTTTGGAAAAGTTTAAATTGTTTTTTTCCTTAAAAGGTTAAGTGTTTTTTCTTAACCTTTTGCCTGTCCAGGGCATTTTCGTGTATACTATCCAAATGTCCATGATTCTTTTCACATTTATAACTATTAAAGGGACAACTCAACTTATTTGGCAAATAGAATTCGTTGATATATAGGTTTAATATTTTGAATGTTCTCGCCTTTGAAGCTTTCTTCCGACAGGAACCTAAACTTTGTTTTATTTCATCTTTAACCCTTTGCTTTTCCAGGGTATTTTTCTGTCTACTATCTAAACATTCCTGGTTGTTTTTAGATTTGTAACTATTCCAAGGTAACTCAGCTTATTTGGCAAGTGCAATGTGCAGTGATACCCATAATAAAATCATGTGCATCACATGTGATGCACAGAACGTAAAAATCATAAATTATTTACAGTACCCTCTGTGGATCACGTGTGATGCAAAGGTTATAATCATTTCACTAAAATTGAAAAAGAGATGTCTTTTATTTGGGACCTTACATTATCAGTCAAGCATTCTGTGCTTATATATGCTACACAAAATATTAGATTAGGCCTTTCCTCCGACGTCCTATTCAATAGTAAAAAATTTTCTTAAACGTCCTTAAATTTTTATCACTCTTTTAACATCATGGCTCGTGTCCACCACATGACTCCCCGGCGTGGAAATCACATGACCTGTGCATCCCATATATTGCGCAGGGCAGGCAATGAGTTAAGAAGCGATAGCAATAGATGAGCAATCAATGACAGTAGATGACGATTGACATTGTATTTAAATTTTTGAAAATCAACGTTGACTAGAAAGTATACAAAAGGAAGTGTGTTTCAAAAGCGAGAAGTAAATGAGGTTGCGGGCGATTTAATAGACGAGATTTTTCATCATTGCTCTACGGTTGGAACCATTATTTTCTTAGCCTTGGACAAGGCTTCACTAATGGCAGTTGCAGTACTAACTTCTTACTGGTCAATCTAATTATTCTCAGATTTTTCCTTTTTTCAACCTTGTCAATCTCTTTGGTTTGTCTTCTGGTTGTTCTAGGACAGTCAAGAGCAAACTGCGGCCCGTGGGCTCGAGTGGCTTTCTGAATGGCCCGCCCAATTTCATGCTTTCTTTAAATGGAGTTTGTTTCTTTTCGTTCTCACTTGTTCCCTCACACATTCTCTCACACATAACCAGATATATAAACAATGATTAAGTACAATGCTTCTTGAATTTTGTCAAATTTCGTTGAAGGTAACGTTGTGAGCATTTTAAACAATTGGCGATTGTCACTAAGGAAGATCAAACGTGTAAACAACTTTTGCATCAGAAACAAGACACGTGAATGATAACTATTCTTCTTTTACAAATATTTTTCTCTACACAAATGAATAAATTAGAAATAAATGACATGCAACAATGTGTTTGGTTTGGTTTGTTTTAACCTCAAGGGGTCATTTAATGCCGACAATCTTTTTTCCCGTAATATTTTTGTTTTGTCAAAAATCTATTTTTATTAATGTTATGGTCCGGTTCCTTGTACCACGGTGATAGTCCAAGGTAGAACCAATAAAGAAGAACTCGAATACGGATATGGAATAACACAGATATATTACAAACAGGAATATATACAGAGAGGTAGAAAAGTGTTAGTACGAACAATCAGGTTTAGTAGTAATTGTCTGAACGCGACTCTGTTTCGGACTGCCTCTGACTCGACTGACTGACTCGCTCGCTCTGACTGACTGACAGACTACTGACGGACTTCACTCCAGACTTCAGACGGAACCCTAGACTTCAGACGGAAACCTAGACTTCAGACGGAATTCCAGACTTCAGACTGAACGGTATTTAGTCACCTCCCCCACGAGGGCATCATGTGGGACAAGGCCGGTTTAACGTCGGATCTCCGAGCCCGTGGGATCTCCGAGCCCGTGGGATCTCCGAGCCCGTGGGATCTCCGAGCTCGTGGGATCTCCGAGCCTGTGAGATCTCCGAGCCCGTGGGCTCAGCCAAAATATTCCCTTTGAACCCGTATAAACGGGTTCAGGGTCGGTTTACCTCCCCGAAAGAGACTCTGCCCTTCGGCGTAGCCACGTTCGGGTTCCTCCCCGCCCGAAGGCAGAGAGTTCAACCGATCATCCGATCAACCGGTCGCCCGACTTCAGACGGAACTCCCTTCTTCCTCTTGAGGCGCAGTTTTTTTTTACGTATGGAATAGTCCATTATGTTATTATGGGTAAGGTCCCATAACAATTAATATTTTTTCATCAAAAATGTATAGCTGGTAATATTATTTTTTCAAAAACGTATATCTGGTAATATTTTTTTTTAAATTATTTCTGGTAATAATTTATTTACAAAGTATTTCTGGTACTAAAATCTATTTTTACACTTTTATAATGCTTTTTACCTCAGTTTTGGGCTTAACTATTTGCCCATAGCTGGGACCCTAACAGGTGCTACCACCCCGAGTCACGGTGGACCTGGGAACATCAGCAATTAGGAGGAGGTTCCACGCTCCTCAAAGCCTCCTGATGAGAGGCCTTGCTGTTGGACGTAGTTTATCGTCTTACCCTGGACAAGCAGCAATGTGTGTTAATCATGCTGTCATCAGTGAAAATACAGGGTGTTCCAGAAGTCTTGGGCGCATTTCAAGTCCTCATATCTGCATTTTCAGGTCCTCATATCTGCTGAATACTGATGGTATTAAGATGAAACTGGTACCATTTTAAAGCTAAATTCATTAAAAAATAAATGAAAACTACAGATGAAAGTTCATTTTCTCCATCAAGACATTCATTTCTGTAGTTCACTTCTACCAGCAAGCAGAAAATTATTTTTTTCCTGATGATGGCCATGTTGGCCGAAACTAGTCGAGGAATCTAAATGAAATAATAATAAAAACGAAAGAATATTAATTCAGTGTGTCTGAAGATTTTAATTTTTTAATATTTTTATTGTTCAATATATATATATATATATATATATATATATATATATATATATATATATATGAATTAATTAAATAATTAAAAAATAGACAACCTTAAGTTTCTATGAGTATAATTCATTTCCTCAGAAAATATATTTTTCCTGGTACATCAGGTCACATCTCAGGGGAAATAAATTATAGTCATGGAACCTTAAGGTTGTCTCCTTCTTAATTATTTAATTAATAGTTGCTCTGGTTTTACATTGAGCTCCCTGGATCATATCCCCTTTGAAATTATCCACACGGATTACCAAACCCTTCATTACCTTAATATATATATATATATATATATATATATATATAATGAACATACCTCAAGTTTCATAAAATCTCCCAGCACCAAATATTTGTCATAAATATATACTGAAAATTTTTACTAACAATTCCGTCTGTTATGTGTCATGCGTGATACACGCTTAGGCGATCATGTATCTTTCAATACATAGCAAAGGCTATAGAATGTATTTGCCATCCAAGACTATAGAACCTGGTGTGTCCTGCTATTTACCCATAGCTGGGGAGAAAATGAGGATTCCTACCTTTCCCAAGGGTATTAACTCTTAAGTGAATTTCAGTCAGTTATGTACCAAGCGTGATACACTCGTAGGTGATCTTGTATCTTTCAATAAATGACTGAAGAGGCAGATTTTTTTCCCGCTGTTGGTTGCCATTTCTTTCTGCAGTAAGGTTATAGAACCTGGTGTGTCCTGCTATTTACCCATAGCTAGGGAGAGAAGAAGAGGAGTCATACCTTTCCCAGGTGTATGAGATGTAATGGATCCGACTGGAATTCGAACTCGGTTCTCCGATTCTTCAATCCGAGTCGCTATCCATTACTCCACCGCGCAACGTAAGTCTTTTCAACTCGCTTATTTTTAGCGTGACGATATGAGTCTCGTTTTCTAACAATAGTTTCTCGATAGTTTGTTGATAACACTTTGCTAGTCTTTATTTCGTCTGCCACAAGGCTACATCTGTGGCATAACTTGTAAAAATAAATCTCGCTGTCAATGGCCTGCAAATCTCGTTTGCTAACTCTCGCGATGTTAATGTATACAGAGACCCGGTGACACAGCAAATCACCGTGGCTTGCTTTTCATGTTGCGTACTTCCCCGATGTCTTAATCAGTTTTACGACTATCTCTTCTATTTCAGAGGATTCTTTCAGCAATTAATTACACGGTTTTTCTATCAGGATCTTGATTGCTCTCCAGCGAGGTAGGTATGTACGTTTAACTCAGTCTATAAATATACAGACACCATCAGACTGGTGACTCAGGTCAATGGGGTAATTCGGGTCAAAGTGTGTTTCGAATTTACCCGCCTCCATCATTTCTCCCTTCTTTTTAGCATGCCATGGCAATGTTTAAGTTTGTTTGTACACGTGTACACGTACGCGTGTACACGTACGCGTGTGTTAATAATTATACAGTGCGGATGGAAAGAAACTACCTATTGAAAATTGCTTATAACTTTTGTTAATATCACAACATTTGCATGAAACAAAATACAGGGCCATAAAGTCTCTTTACAATTTCAAAAATATATTCCAAAGGCAATTGATGTGAAATCTTTTAATCAAATTTGTTTCTATGGACGCAGGAGTTATCAAGGTTTTTTAATCATTTTGAATTTATGTATTTCAGGTATTCTGTTGATGAAACGGGTACTGTTAATAGGCTGCGATAGATAGATAGATAGATAGATAGATAGATAGATAGATAGATAGATAGATAATGTACAGACTGAGATAGATAGATAGATAGATAGATAGATAGATAGATAGATAGATAGATAGATAGATAATGTACAGACTGAGATAGATAGATAGATAGATAGGAACAGAATGAGATAGATAGATAGATAGATAGATAGATAGATAGATAGATAGGAACAGAATGAGATAGATAGATAGATAGATAGATAGATAGATAGATAGATAGATAGGAACAGAATGAGATAGATAGATAGATAGGAACAGAATGAGATAGATAGATAGATAGATAGGAACAGAATGAGATAGATAGATAGATAGATAGATAGATAGATAGATAGATAGATAGATAGATAGATAGATAGATAGATAATGTACAGACATAGATAGATAGATAGATAGATAGATAGATAGATAGATAGATAGATAGATAGATAATGTACAGACTGAGATAGATAGATAGATAGATAGATAATGTACAGACTGAGATAGATAGATAGATAATGTACAGACTGAGATAGATAGATAGATAGATAGATAATGTACAGACTGAGATAGATAGATAGATAGATAATGTACAGACTGAGATAGATAGATAGATAGATAATGTACAGACTGAGATAGATAGATAGATAGATAGATAATGTACAGACTGAGATAGATAGATAGATAGATAGATAATGTACAGACTGAGATAGATAGATAGATAGATAATGTACAGACTGAGATAGATAGATAGATAGATAGATAATGTACAGACTGAGATAGATAGATAGATAGATAGATAGATAGATAGATAGATAGATAGGAACAGAATGAGATAGATAGATAGATAGATAGATAGATAGATAGATAGATAGGAACATAATGAGATAGATAGATAGATAGATAGGAACATAATGAGATAGATAGATAGATAGATAGATAGATAGGAACAGAATGAGATAGATAGATAGATAGATAGATAGATAGATAGATAGATAGATAGATAGGAACAGAATGAGATAGATAGATAGATAGATAGATAGATAGATATTATAGCTATCAGGGAAAGAGGAAGAAGGGAGGGAGTTCCACAGACGAGAAGTGCAAGGCATGAAGCTATTGAAGTAGAAGAGACAGTTACATTTAACAGTTTCGACAGTGAAAGGGCGAGAGCGAGATGTCAGCCTAGTTGAACGCTTAAATTCATGAAGTCTGGGAACCAGCGAAAGCAGCTCACCGGAGCAGTTACCGTGAAAGTATTTGTATAAAAAGACAGAGGGAGGCGACGGCGCGTCTGTGAGATGCAGACGAGATGCCAGATCAGGGCCAATTACATTGCATATCCGTCTCTGGGATTCATCAAGGACCTTGAGACAAACAGAAGGGGCTACAGGCCATATATGGCAGCAATACTCCATGCAAGGGTGAATGGTTGATTTGTAGATTTGAAGGATCGACTCCGGCGAGCAAAAAATTCTGGCGCGGCACAGGGAGCCAACTTTCCTTGCGATGGACGAAGCTATATATGTAGAGTTGATGTTTGGCGACAAGCACGATACAAATATCTTCATACTGTTGCTTTTTTTTTTAAATTTTTTTTACCTCGCTCTTAAAACTATTTCTTAATAGTCATAGACGGGTTCACCATTTTAACCTTTTCTACTCATTTTTTTCTTTCTAAACGTCGACCATATTCTGCCATCTTGAATCCACGCTACCTGTGTATTTTGGCTACAAAATCAGCGTCTTCGAAAAAAACCCTACAAGTTTATAGCTTTATATTTCAATAAGATAATGATATGAATATTTTTTAGAAATATAGCTTTGGAGCCACAGCTGTTCGTGTTACAAACTAATGAGGAAAAATTTAGATTTTATTCCATTTTTAAAGATTTTTACTTCAGTCGATTATTCCTCTTGTCCTTCCTTCTTTTCCCTCAACCAGACGTACGGATGTATTCAGTGAATCTTTTAGCATTTAATCGACAAAATGGTTCAGAGTATTCATTTAGATCTAAATACATATCTTCTATACTGCGATTACATAGAGACATACCTAAATATTTAACAAGAATATCATCTATCTATCTATCTATCTATCTATCTATCTATCTCTCTTTCTCCATCTATCTATCTATCTATCTATCTATCTATCTATCTATAGAGTAGGTAGTAAGTATTTACGGTTGTAAGATTTGTCAAACTAGCGTCTACCTTTTAAGATATAATCAATATTTGCTTTGGAATTGTTGCCTTCAACCGAGAGAAATGCGTCAGTCAACCTCGTTCGATGTGCTAACTTTACATAGTTCATTTTTTTTAAATGCTTACTTCGCAGACATAAGTTGTTTCAAACATTGATGCCAGAGGCAAATTTCTTCAACTTCTGTCGCTTTTCTTAGATGCTTCATTGCAGGTACTGACAGAAAATGCGCTCGGATATCAAAAGCACCAAAGCGATATTTCTAAAAATAAACAAATCGTTATCTTATTTAAATATAACTGTATAAACTTGTAGGGCTCTTTTTGAAGACGTTGATTTTGTAGCGAAAATATACACGAAGCAAGGATTCAAGGTAACAGAACATGGTCGAAGGTTAGAAAGAAAAAATGACTAAGAAGGTTAAAATTACGTTATCTCTATCTATAAAAAGGCAGGATGTGTGTGTATGTGTGTGTATGTGTGTGTATGTGTATGTAACGAATGCACGGCCGCAATTTTCGACGGATTTGCACCAAAATTTACATCCACATGCCCCAAGTTAGAGAGAAGGCCAAGACCGACTTTGCATTTCCCAACTCCCATCGATAGTGGAAATAATCGATTTTTTCATGCTTCTACAGCAGTTTTCATGTAGTTTGCGGCCATTTTCTACTGGCCAGAGTGAGAGCCAATAGCTGGCTGCCACGAACAGATAGGAAGATTCTATTGGACAGCATGGGAGCCAACAGCTGACTGACACGACTGTTAACTGGCATGCAAAAAAAATCGATAGCTACATTCGTCACAAGTGGGAAAAATTTAAATCTGCATCGCACTTTACTCCAATTGGCTCATTCGCTTGCTTAAACTCAACGTTGATTCTAATTCCGCAGAACTGGGTTGTGTGTGAAAAAGTATTTGTTGTTAACATTCTTTTTTCATTCGGTTTTTCCAGTTACGAGTCCTTTTTTAAAGCTGATCGTTTTGTGTTCATATTGTTTAGTTCTTTTTTTCGTAACAGATTTAATGTTTAGTATAGAGCTTAGAAAAAATTTGCAGTGTGAGATAGGCAAGAAGTAAGGCATGTAGCAACATCAGCAAGGCAAAGGGTACTCCTTTAAAGGCAAGGAAGGGCAAAAATATTTTAAGTCAAGTGATAGCGATTGCTGTATGAGTCGTACGATTTTTGAATCAAGCACGGGCAACGCCGGGCCATGCTGCTAGTTAAGAAATAGTTTTAAGAACGAGGTAAAAAATTAAAAAACAACAGTATGAAAATATTTGTATCGTGCTGAATTATTTAAGATATAATCAATATTTGCTTAGGAATTGCTGCCTTCAACTAAGAGAATTGCTTCAGTCAACCTCGTTAGATGTGCTGACTTTACATAGTTCATTTTTTTTTAAATGATTCCTTCGCAGACGTAAGTTTTTTTCAAACACTGATGCCAGAGGCAAATTTCTTCAACTTCTGTCGCTTTTCTTAGAAGTCTCAATTCAGGAACGGACATAAAAAGCTCTCGGATATCAAAAGCCGCAAAAAGTGGCCGAATTTTTTATTTCACTGATTTTTCTAAAATTTATATTACTGTCATATGTTAAAATGAAATTCTGGCATTTTTACTTACATTTAAGTTTAATTATCAATACATTGATAATTCCATATAAATAAGTATATTTTAAGTCATCTGTGTCAGAGTGCGCCGGCGGGCCGGATTAACTGATATAATTTGCTGACTACTGATTAATTTAAACCAGTTCACCAAAATGGCCGACGGACGTGAAAGACGCAAAATAAAGGATTTACTTTTATTCTACTGGGAATTGATTTATTTCAATTTACGTATTTATTTATTCTTATTGGGAATTCTATTGTTCGCTAATTGGTGAGAATTGGAGCCAAATCAGATTACAGATGAACGTGCATACGTGATTAATTTCCTTAAGATTTATCACGAATTTTCGGCTTTTTAAAAATATATCACTTATTTTCGTGATTTTTTTTTTGTTATTTTCCTGTTTGTTGTAATGGAACAAATGTAATGATTGTCGTTTTTGTGGCTCAGGTTTAAACTTGAAAATATCTCTTATTTTAAGCCTCATTTTTTAATCTTATTTTCCGATAATATACCGCATATTTCCATGTATAAGGCGACCTTTAGATAAAACTAAGTAAGAAAATATAGCGAATTTTCATGAATGTATCCTATGCTTGTAGTAAAAGACGACTGCTTATTGATGATATAAAGATGATGTTATTGGAAATGGTGTTATTCAGTCTATCCTTAAAAATTTAAAAGAAAAGAAATAATAAATCCAATTCTATATTATGTTTTTTCCTACACACGTTCCCTAAAAGAGAAACCATTGTTTTGTTTACGTTTCATCACGTGATCTCTTGCGAATACAGTCTTCTTCTTCTTCTTCTTCTTCTTTATACTCTTCTTCATCTTCTTCTTCTTCTTCTTAATCTTCTTCTTCTTCTTCTTCTTCTTCTTCTTTATCATCTTCTTCTTCTTCTTAATCTTCTTCTTCTTCTTCATCATCATCTTCTTTATATTCCTCTTCTTCTTAATCTTCTTCATATTCTGCTTCTTCTTCTTCTCCTTCTTCCTCCTCTAAATCTTCTTCGTCATCTTCTTCTTCTTCATCTTCTTAATCTTCTTCTTCTTTTCCTTCTTCGTCTTCCTCTTCTTCTTCTAAATCTTCTTCGTCATCATCATCCTCTTCATCTTCTTCTACTTCTTCCTCTTCTTCTTCCTCTTCTTCTTCTTCCTCTTCTTCTTCTTCCTCTTCTTCTTCTAAATCTTCTTCATCATCATCTTCTTCATCTTCTTCTTCCTCTTCTTCTTCTTCCTCTAAATCTTCTTCTTCGTCATCTTCTTCTTCTTCTTCTTCTTCTTAATATTCTTCTTCTTCTTTCTCTAAATCTTCTTCTTCATCATCTTCATCTTCTTCTTCAAAATCTTCTTCTTCATCATCACCCTCTTCATCTTCTTCTACCTCTTCCTCTTCTTCTTATTCTTCTTCTTCATATTATTTTTCTTCTAAATCTTCTTCTACTTCTTCTTCTTCTTCTTCTTCTTCTTAATCTTCTTCTTAATATTCTTCTTCATAATCTTCCTCTTCTACACTCTAAATATTCTTCTTCTTCTTCTAAATCTTCTTCTTCTTCATCATCCTCTTCTACATCTTCTTCTTCTTAATCTTCTTCTTCATATTCTTCTTCTTCTTCTGTATCTAAATATTTACAAAACAGCCTGGTGCACTAATGGCCATTTACTTATACTTCATCGACAATCACAAAATACCGCTAATACTTATACGATAATGTACAATAACATTACATTCTATTGTTGTGAACGCAATCATAACTCAATGTTTACATTTTTCAATCTGAGCTTGAATGTATACAAACTCATTTCATTGATATGGAATTATTCTTCGAATAGGCAATTTATTATGAAGTTATGCCATTAATATATAAGGTAGAAATGGTTTTATAACTTTTATTATCAGTTTATTTGATAATCTGAAATTTTTCATGTATGTTATTAGTTATCGCGCCGTAGCCGAGGTTAGCCTACCGACAAACATCACTCAGATTTTAAGGTTTCTTTTTTAGAATTGTAGTATAAAATGATTCCCAAATTTTAAGGCTGATGTTTGTCCATTTCATATGTGACGTCAATTGTATACATTTGGATACGCATTGAGCAGATATGAATGTATGTGAGAGAATCATGGAAGATTGTAATTTAAAGACAGTAAATTCGACCTTGCTAACCGAACATTCCCCTGTGGCCCAATCGGTGGAAGGCACGTCAGGCTATATGACGGTTGCGTATAGGATACTGGTTTGATTCCTGTCGGAGGACGAATATTTTCTATGATAATTTCTCGGACATTCAGGCCGGTAAATGTTGTTAATACTGTTTATTATAAACAGCGCATTTACTTAAATATTTGTATCTATAAAAAAAAAGAATGTATAAACATAAAAATGTCTTAAAATAATTGTTGGACTTTGTCCATTTTATAATGTGTGGCGTCATTTGTTTACATTTGATACGCCATGAGCAGACATGAATGTAATTGAGAGTATCAGGGAAGATTGTAGTTTAAAAACAGTAAACTCGACCTTGCTAACCGAACGATCCTCTGTGGCCCAATCGGTTAAGGCACGTCGGGCTATATGACGGTTCCGTATAGGATACAGGTTCGATTCCTGTCGGAGGACGAATATTTTCTATGAAAATTTCTCAGACATTCAGGCCGGTAAATGTTGTTAATATTGTTTATTATAAACACAGCATTTACTTAAATATTTGTATCTATAAAAAGAACGTATAAACATAAAAAATGTCTTTATATATATATATATATATATATATATATATATATATATATATATATATATATATATATATATAGTTGTTTAATGTTAACTCATTCATCTAACTCGGCTGCGATAATGAACACATTGATGAAGACATTCTCCAGCGGATAAACCTCGCCTCCGCTTCCTTCGAACGTCTCCGCCTTCTCGAATAGCAACCTCCGACTAAGTCGCTGTCTATCGAGCTGTAGTTGTTTCAACACTGCTCTATTATTATGGCTATTACGTCTTGTATTATAGACGGTTGCCTCAGACCTGAAAGTAATACCCTCAACATGATATTCGTCTCTCTTCTACTACACACCAAAAAGCAGGGAGTTTAATTTTCCTTTCGTTGACCTAAATAAAGCCTATGATACGGTCAATCGGGAGACCCTTACAGCATTTGCTTGGCAAATTTGGTTGTCCGCTGACCTTTCTGAGTCTTCTACGCCAATTTTACGAGGATATGCTCGCTAAAGTATGCATTGGGGGATCCTCATCAGAACAGTTCAGTGTGCATACGGGAGTTAAACAGGGCTGTGTTCTTGCTCCGTGCTCTTAAACATCAATCTGATTGCCGTGAATCTTCTCTCTCTGTTAAATATGGAACCCAACGACGGAAGACATATACGATATCGCTTTGACGGAAGTGTTTTCAATGCCGGACGTTTCAAAGCTAAGAATCTGACCTCCACCATTGCTGTCTTATGAACTGCAATATGCCGACGATGATGCCATAGTTTCACATGAGACTCTCTCACTAAAACAGTCCCTGACTTCATTGCATAAGGCTTATTCTCGACTTGGTCTTGATATCAACCCAAATAAAACAGAGGTCATTCAAACAGCGTTTAAACGACGTGATCCAGCAGCTCGGTGACACATTTACAACATTTCGTTGTCTAATGTTAATTCTACCTCGGCAGCGATAATGGACACATTGATGAAGACATTCCCTGGCGAATAACCCTCGCTTCCGCTTCTCTCGGTCGTCTCCGCCTCTGGGTCTTCTCTAATTGCCATTTCAACTATAAGATAATGAGACCTTACTGACAATCTAGTACCCCGCTCAAAGTCTACATATCATAGACGAAAGCAATATTTATTTTGTAAAATACAAAGATGTGGCACAAGGCCAAAGGGAGCTGAGGAAGGCTGGTCTTATTCTGTCTTATAATTAAACTTAACTCACTGCAGTTACTGACCCAAACATACCGCAAAATTCCTTACACCAAAACAACATATTACGTACTATAAAGTAAAGTATAGGAAAACAATTACCATGAAATTATTTATAGAAAAGGCACAGGGAAGTTATGGCTGTAGGAAAGTTACTAAAAGCCGATATGACAGGTTAAGACCAATAAAATTGCAGGTGAACGGATTCGAAATTCTAATTACCTGACGAAGACCGGAGCGTACAGCAGTCGAAACATCGTGAACATGGACAACTAATCATTTACCAATTTATAAAGAAATAAATATTTTATTTTTTAAATAATTTTGTATTCATAAATTTATAAGCATTTACTAAATTATTAAAATATGTCAACCATCTATAAAGAAATCCTTATTATTTACCATTTTATAAAGTTCGAATTGATTAGCATGTTTTTTGTTTTTTTTTTAAAGCATTACGCCCCGAGCAAGGCGTGAAGCCACTAGGCTGCAGGGGGTTGTAGAAGATTTGGAGCGAGAGCAGATAGGAGTTATAGAAGAAAAGATGAGGAGAAGGATAGTGGATAGATCAAGGTAACTGGAGATGTCGATTGACATTACATTTGAATAGTTGGAGATTATAGCTCTCAGGGAAACAGTAATAGGAAAGGGTGTTCCACAGGCGAGAGGTGCGAGGTATGAAGCTATTGGAGTAGAAGAGACGGCTACATTTAAAAGTTTCTACAGTGTAAGGGTGAGAGCAGGATGCTAACCTCGTAGGGCGTTTGAATTCATGTAGTCTGGGAACCAGTGAAAGCAGCTCATAAGAGCAATTACCATGAAAGTATTTGTAAAAAAGACAGAGGGAGGCGACGGCGCGTCTGTGAGAGAGTGACTGTAGACGAGATGCCAGAACAGGGCCAATTATATTGCATATCCGTCCCTGGATCTTGTCAAGAACCCCGAGGCAAACAGAAGGGGCACCAGACCATATATGGCAGCAATACTCCATGCAAGGGCGAATGGTTGATATGTATATTTGCCAACCATTGCAATAAATAGTATAATAAACAACTATTGTAACTAAGCAAACTAGTAAATAAACAGTGTTTATTATATTTGCTTTCAATTCTGAACAACAAGGAAAAAGAATAAATTATTTTCATATGTTTAGTTTTCATTACAACTCTAGTTATTGCTTTTTAAAACAGTAAACTTTGCCGAGGAGTGAAGGTAGTTAAAATAATAGCAGTATCAAGGGAAAAACCCGTCCTTATGACACTCTTCTCTTTTGTCGGTACGAGGTTTCAAGTTTGGAATAAAGAGTCTTTGTCTGTCGACAGAAACGAAGACAAAGAAGTCAAGAATAAAATGCTGAAGTTTGGACTATCGCAAAGATGGCGACAGGTAGGGATGAACGAACGGAAGTTTGCAAGCGGTTGGCGCGAACGACGACGGTGTATGCGGCGGGAATAATAGAATGATGAGGTAGGTGCTTCAAGATGCAATCTGCAGGTAAGGTAGAATGCGAACACGAAGGCAAGGTTAGAAAAATAGGTGGAGATATGTGGGTGTGGCCGGGTTTGGATTGGGATTGGAGTGGGGCAGGTGATCAGTTGCCTAGCAACGAGGTAAGGCAAGTGGAGGGAGAAGGCGCGCGTGAAGCGTCTCGTGTGAAATGAAAAGCGAATAGAAGGGGAGGATGGAAGAAAAGAAGGTTAAATGCATCCAGTGGAAGAAAAATGAGAGCGTGAACGAAAGATGGGGTATCAAAGCAAAGAATGGACAGATAGACAACGAACAGACTGAGATATATATATATATATATATATATATATATATATATATATATATAGAGAGAGAGAGAGAGAGAGAGAGAGAGATAGATAGATAGAAAGAAACGTACTCATAGATAATAAACAGAGATAGATAGATAGATAGATAGATAGATAGATAATGAACAGAATGAGATAGATAGATCGATAGATAGATAGATAGATAGATAGAAAAAAACGTGCTCATAGATAATAAACAGAGATAGATAGATAGATAGATAGATAGATAGAAAGAAAAAAACGTGCTCATAGATAATAAACAGAGATAGATAGATAGATAGATAGATAGATAGATAGAGAGATAGATAGATAGATAGATAGATAGATACGAAAAGATTGAGATAGATATGAACAGACTGAGATAGATAGATAGATAGATAGAAAGAAAGAAACGTACTCATAGATAATAAACAGAGATAGATAGATAGATAGATAAATAGATAGATAGATAGATAATGAACAGAATGAGATAGATAGATAGATAGATAGATAGATAGAAAAAAACGTGCTCATAGATAATAAACAGAGATAGATAGATAGATAGATAGAAAGAAAGAAAAAAACGTGCTCATAGATAGATAATAAACAGAGATAGATAGATAGATAGATAGATAGATAGATAGATAGATAGATAGATAGATAGATACGAAAAGATTGAGATAGATATGAACAGACTGAGATAGATAGATAGATAGATAGATAGATAGATAGATAGATAGATAGATAGATAGATAGATAGTGGAAAAATGAGACAAAGTGAAACTTCATTTTTTCTTTTTTCTTTTTAAAATGACAACGCGTTTCATCTTCAGGTCAGAATGAAAGACAAAACTGTGTTTTCATATTAAAGCCGTTCATGTCTATTTACCAGGTTGGCGTTTTCTTGTCGGAATGAAAGAACAAAACTGTCTTTTTTTATTTATTTATTTATTTTATTTTATTTTATTTTATTTTTTGTATTAAAGCCTTTAATGTCTGCCGGATTTTAGATTAGCCCACTCCGAATAGATCACTGTTATTCTCACTATTCCCTCCTATACGGCGTCGTGCTGCTATTGTCTTTACTATGTTCGGTGGCATTATGTATGAACCTCATAAAAAGATATGAATATAGCTATTTTGTTAAGAACAATGGCAAAGGAAAAGTGGATCATGTTCAAATTTTAGTTAAAATGAAGTTTGCAGATAAGGCCCCCGAGAGGATGCTTTCCTGGCCATTGCAATTTTAACGTCGTGAAATTTAAAGTTAACCGACTTCAATTGACAAGCAAGCTTTCGTAATTTAAGAAAATGGTAAAAAGTAGCATATGCACATATTTCTGCATAAAAAAAATGTCAAAATCTATCAAAAGTAGTGTATTTATATATTTATCAATAAATATGGCTGAATCTGGTTTAAAAGTTGCATATTTACATATTTCACTCTAAATCTTGTGGCAAAGTCGCATATTTAGTTTTCATTACAAAAGTGTAACACTTCAGAAGAGGTTGCATATTTATATATTTCTGAATTAAAAATTATTAACCTTGGGTAAAATCTGCAGATTTAAAATTATCAATAAAAAGCGTAAATTTGGAGAAAAATTTGCATATTCACATATTTTTTTGACAATATGATGACTTTGTTCAACGTTTTTGACATTTTCTACTTTGTAAAAATGTAGCTGCAAATCTCTGGTTAACCAACTTCAATTGACATACAAGCTTATATAATCGTAATCTCTATCTATAAAAGGCAGAATGTGTGTGTGCGTGTGTGTGTGTGTGTGTGTGTGCAACGAATGCACAACCGCAATTTGCACCAAAATTTACATGCACATGTTCCAAGTTACCATATATGGCAGCAATACTCCATGCAAGGGCGAATGGTTGATTTCTAGATTTGAAGGATCGACTCCGGCGAGAAAAAGTTCCTGGCGCGGCACAGGGAGCCAACTTTCGTTGCGGTGGACGAAGCAATTGACTCAATGTATTTGTTCCATCTTAGGTCAGCAGTCAACGTGACACAGAGCAACCGCAGAGAGTTGCTCTCGAGAAGTTGAGCGTCAGACATTCTAATGGAGGGCAGGGAAGGATCTCTGTGGTGATTAATAGAGAGCAGTTTTGTTTTTGAGGCATTAAAGTTAACCAGCCAATTCCTGCCCCAGTTCACAACCGATTGGAGGCCCTTTACGAGACGAACGGCCAGGTTAGTTTTGTCAGCGACACTAGATTTGTTTTTGAGGCAGGAATATGTGTAAATCATGTTTCAAATTTGCATATTTACCAGAATGGATGCTTTCTTGACCTTTTTCAATCTTAGCATCATCAAATCTAAAGTGAACCGACTTCAACTGACAAGAAAAGTCTCGTAATCTTAAGAAAATTCTAAACTGATAGGACAAGAAATGATATAACAGAATAAAATCCATGTAACAATCATCGCCCTCCTCCTTATCAGTAAAGTATCGAAACTTGGCCAATATTCTCCATATGATCTTACAAGTCATCAACGTAATCAGAAAATTAATATTTATTCTTCCTTAAGGGCAAGATATGCTACAGAAGTTTTTCTGAAAATATGATGATGATGAAAATTGGATACTTTACAACGATATTCAATGAAAATGATAATGTTTATGATCCAAGGAAAAACATGTAGCATAACAAAAATTACCACCTGAGAAGTTAATGATGTTTTTGCTTTTTACTTTTTAGTAGGATAGGAAATGTGTTGTCTTCATGAAGTGAATAATCTTACTTATTATAAAACTCAGATTGTGTGTGTGTGTGTGTGTGTGTGTGTGTGTGTGTGTGTGTGTGTGTGTGTGTGTGTGTGTGTGTGTGTGTGTATACACGTTTATATATTGGATCGGATTTCCTACATTTTTCAACCGATCTCAACAAAACTTCACAGGACTACATAAAATTACCTTGCGGTGGTTCTAACAGCGCCAAAAATTGGAAAAACAATTTTTACACGAAATCAATTTGAAAGCACGGTTAAGTGTATCGCACCCGGCCGGTAGTTACTGCCGACTACTTAAACGTCCGAACGCCGTTAACTTCCGGTGACTCAGCGTTTTTTTTTTTCTTTTTGTTTTTTTTTCAGAGAACGATACACAAAAATAAAACAAATGAAATCTAAACATACACAAGTCCTCCTAACTAAAAATAATGACCGGAAACTACTTTAAATACACATGGTGTCCAAATTTTTTTACTGTATTCAATAAGTAAAAATCATAAATTGTAAAAGATTACAGAAAGGCTACTAAATGAATAAGATTTGTTAGATTATCATACTTATTATAAAACCCAGGTTGTGTGTGTGTCTGTACGTTTATATATTGGATCGGATTTCCTACATTTTTTCAACCGATTTCAACAAAACTTCACAGAACTACGTAAAATTACCTTGCGGTGGTTCTGACAGCGCCAAAAATTGGAAAAACACAATTGTTTTTGCATGAAATCAATTTGAAAACACGATTAAGAGGCATCGCGAGAATGAAAGGGGGACAACTCATATCGAGTTATACTTATAAAACCCAGGTTGTTCGTGTGTGTGTGTGTGTGTGTGTGTGTGTGTGTGTGTGTTCGTTTATATATGGGATCGGATTTCCTACATTTTTCAATCGATTTCAACAAAACTTTACATTTTTTTTTTTTTTTGGCAGGTAGTGTTTCTTATTGTCTTGCACACTTTTTTCTTTATTTTTGCATTCAGAATGCTTTAAAAATTCCATTTACAAGACAATTGTTTATAATAAAATTCTATTCAATCGGTAGACTCATAACGATTGAAAACAACGTTTTTGTTTTAGTTTGGGTTTGACCAATTCGTAAAAAAAAACAAAACAAAACAAAAAAAAAAACTAATTAAGACATGCGTGTCCGTCAACCTTAAACAATAATCTTTGTCAATTTTATTTTTCAGTCTTTATGATGGTCGATACCTGATCTATCTCTTACTGTTACATCCCCGGGCAACGCCGGGTTCTACTGCTAGTCTATATTATAAAAATAAGAGACGATTTTCTGTCCGTTACGCAGTCTCTTCGTGTGACGTTACATGTGTAGATGTAATATATATATCCGAATGTTTGTGTTGTGCATGAGTGAATTACGTATATTTGTGCAATTTTACACAAACGCTGACATTTGTACAATTTGTATAAGTCTATTCTTGCCTGTCAAATCAGTATAAAGATTTTTTCCACTTTGTCATAGATTCTCCTAAAATTGTTCTTGATATGTAAATATTTATATATAATTTCCCCATTTCTATCTATCATATATCAGTATAAGTATATTGATACATGTCATTTTTTAATCATTTCACTCCATAGCAAGGCGGGAATGCCCCTAGTACGGAGGGTTTTACAGGGAGCGAAAATGAGAGAAAAGACCGAGTATAAGAAGGACTGAGTAAAAAAACAAAAACAAAATATGAACGGGATTCAAGAAGACAGAAGATAGCGATTGACTTTGCATTTAAATTTTTAAATAGTGTACCCATGAGAGAAGCTAGTAAACGGAAGGGAGTCCCACAGACAGGAAGTGCGAGAAAAGAAACTGTTAGCATAGAAGTGGCGGCTGCACTTAATTATTTCAAAAGAAAAAAGGTTGCGCCAAGATGCTAACCTAGTAGCACGCTTAAATTCAAATAATCGGGTACCAGGGGAAAAAAATCTCGCCAGAGAAGTTGCCATGAAAATATTTGTAGAAAAGACAGAGGGAAGCCATGTCAGGTCGGTGAGAAAGTGACTAATATAGACTTACTGTTAGTAATCGATACCTCTTTATAGCATAAGATCAAATGACAGGCTAGATGATTATCTTGCGCCAGACAACAAAAATGTGAAAATCAAATTGTGAGTTTTATATATATATATATATATATATATATACGTAGTTAAGTAATGAAAATCTTGGTAATCCGTATGAATAATCCCAAGGAGGATGAAATCCGTATGGATAATCCGAAAGAGGATGATCCAGGTAAAAAGAAAATCCCTGGAGAAATAAATTCTAACCATGGAACCTTAAAGGTGTCTGGGTTTCTTAAAATTATATATATATATATATATATATATACATATATATATATATATATATATATAATATATATATATATATATATATATATATATATATATATATATATAATAACAAATGCGATTGTCAGTGTATCACACATTTTTAACTTAAAGGGATACAACTCTCTAACTTTCAATAGCTCTTTTCAAATGAAAAAAAAAACATATTGTTCTGAAACGACAGTATTTCAAAATAAATCTGTCCGTGTTTTCAAATTTACACCTAGAGTCTGTAGCCCAACATATCACATCGTCTTGGAATCAGGCCGACTCCGTGAACAAATTAAAAACATTTCGGTTCGGATCCAGACCCCCAACCCTGAAATTTTGAATTCTCAACTTTTCATTACTGCGATTGTTTTCGGCGATTTTTTTCCTTTTTTTTTTTTTTTTTGGCGACATTTTTTTTTTCTCATGGTAACAATTTTTACAACTTGCAGATAAATTTGGGAATAATCGAAATTAATTGGAAAATCCAGCAAAAGTCACCTATGAAATAAAAATAATAGTTTCTACGGAAGGTAAGGACCTACGTATATATAATTGCTAACCACAAGAAGAATGGTCGGACGAAATCGTTTCCTTTTCTCCTTGGTCACCCTAGAGCTGCAATAGGCTGCTTATCAAGGACTCTAACCTTCATAATATGCCTAAATTGTTCTAACACAATGGAAGAATTATTTGGCACTGAAAAAACTTTAGTTCTAATAGTCGGCTGAGCTATCTTGAAAGACCACCTATACCATTTGCACCCCGACAAATTTACCGACCCCTTGGCCCCCATTATATCTAGTGCCCCCTTTCACACCCTTGTGAAGATATTTATTTCTTGTGCATACTGCAAATTCAAAACAACTAAGCTATTTTTTAATCACGTTCACTCCAAGCAAGGTAGTAAAGCCCCTAAGACTCAATGGGTTACTGGATGTGGAGGAATTATAAAACAGAAACATTACTAAAGTGCAGAAACAAAAGAAAAGTAATCAGGAGGACAGCAGATAGCGATTGACATTGCATTTAGATTTTTGAAGATTGAAATTGACTGTGAATCATGGAGCCGGAAAAGAGTTCCACAAGCGAGAAGTGCGATAGAAGAAACTGTTAGCATAGAACTGACGGTTACATCTTAAAGACTCAACTGTAAATTGGTGAGACCTCGTCGTCAGTCTAGTACTGCCCTTAAATTCGTACAGTCTAAGTACCATAGCAAAGATCTCATCCAAACAATCATCATGAACTTATTTATAGAAAAAGAACAGGGAGGCAACTTTACAGTGCTGGGAAAGTGACTGAAGCCAAGATGCCAGATCAGGACTAATAATATTGCTGATTTCTCTTTAGATTTTATCAAGGATCTCTAGATATATAGCAGGAGCACCAGGCCATTTGTGGTAGAAATATTCAAAGAATGGTCAAATGCTTTTTTTACGTGATTTTTTACGACGAATATTTTTTGTACGATAAGAATTTTTATAACTTGGAAATGAATTTGGGAATAATCGAAATTAATTGAAAAATCCAGCGAAAATCAGCCATACAATAAAACTAATTGTTTGTACAGAAAGTAAGGACCTACGTACATCAAATTGCCTTTAAATTAAAATGGCGACAGAAGAATTATCGTTGAACTTTTAAAAGGTAAACTTAAATATTAATGCAATACTTAAATGTAGCAATCAATTTTGAGTTCTTTTGTAGTTTGTTGTTGCCTATCACATCTACTCCTCCCTACCTATTGTGAAGGGCCAATCAAGAGCTCTCCGCAGCTTTCTGAATTACAAACAGCATATATATATATATATATATATATATATATATATATATATAGGAATAAAGACAAAAGAAAAACTTATCTTAGTCGAGGCGTTTCGTTCTCTGAGGGGGTTTAACAAAACAAATGCAAGGATTTTATTTTGTAATAAGTATTTATATACAAAAACAAAAATGTTATCGGTTTTTCAAACTTTTTAGCTTTAGGGAAACTCGTAGATATTCATCCAGCTAGCTGAAAAATCAGGCAAACTATGGAAAACACAAAGTGACACAATGTAATGACGTTCCGAATTACATTTAGAGACACCTACATCCGAATATTTAGAGCCACCTCTATAGCAATATTTAGAGACACCTTCATCCCAATTTTTAGACATACCTGCACCTCTGCATTTAGAGACCTCTACCTGTCGTTCTTCTCTCTAGCAATCTTAAATTTTCAATTTATTTCAGTGCAGCAACGGTGATATGTAATATCATGTATGTATTTAGGCAGCAATCCTTCTTTTATGCATATTTCATTGAATACGACAGACAACGTGCTTTGATTTAGATTTTTTTATACAGTTTCTCATGTGATCTAATGATTTTCTTCTTTTCAGATGATAAATTATATAAAAATTATCCGAATGTTTTTTTTTATCCCAGCGCTTTCGGCTATACATTTAGCCATTTTCAAAGATGAAATATATTAATTGCTAAATAAGAAATAGTTTGTTGCATGTATGTATTTATATAATGTTTTCATTTTTCAAAACACGGTCAAGATATTATGTCCATGTTCAATGTTAATATTATTAAGTGTTGCTTTTTTTGTTTTTATTAAAAAGGCTTCCATTATTTTTAGCCTTTTTTGCATGTAGATGATGCTATTATATTTGTGTTGTCAACAAGTATGTTTCGAATAGTGTCCGGTAGATCTCTATGAATATTTAAATGAGATCTAATTGAGCTATGGTCAGAAAGGTGTAGTGTGAGTCTGCGTGTCAAACATGTTGTAGTGTGGCCTATATAATTATTTACGAATTTTGATTGATCAGCAATAAAATTCCTTAATGGGCATTTCAATTCGTAAATAATATTTGCCCTATTTAATTTTGTCCTAGGAGGTGAATTATTATTTTTAACTATAAGGTTAGAGGTTTTAAACTTTTTATAATAAATAATTAATCTAATTTTTTTGCTATTGTCAACTGGTGTTGTGCAATTTTTTATAATGTTTTTAATTCTACTTTCATCTTGTTTATAATTTTCATTCATTAGATTTTTATAAAAAAATATTAATGTTATCATTTATGTTTCTATTCTCATCATTGCTCTTAGCTATCTAAAAACGCCTAATATGGATATATATATATATATATATATATATATATTTACTTCTAAGTAAATTACTTTCTTTTTTTGTTAAGTGTGGCATTTTTAGATCAAAATTGTGGTTGAATTTATTTCTGTGTATGACTTGTACATTTGATAAATTTAAATTTTCTTCTTGTTTCCCCAATGTATTTTGAAGAACAACTTTGGCAATTTATTTTTTTTTGCCTGCTTTCAATATAGATATATATATATATATATATATATATATATATATATATATATATATATATATATATGTTAATCAAATCTAATGAGAACGAAAATAATATATAAATTCTAACGTTCACGGCATTAATTGAAAATAGGGATCAGTACCTATACTAAAGCAATAATTATAGACACAAACAATTTACTCACGACAAAACTTCATTTCGGTGCATACCATTTTGGTTCTCACCAGTTGAGGTGTAACTAAATGCACCGAAACGAAGTTGCATCTTTGTAGTGAGTTAATTGTTTTTGTCTATATGAAAAATTATAATATATATATATATCGAGACCGACACTGGAATTTGAGCATAGATCACCAGTGTGCAAACACATGCAATCCCATTTTGAATAAGTAGATCACGTAATGTTAAAAGAAATGTATACATGGGAATTAGCGTGGTGTCTAATGGATCACTATATATATATATATATATATATATATATATATATATATAAGTGATCAATGAAGTCAACATTTAAAGGCGACAGTCTGTTTCCTACTAGACGCAATCGTCAGGCAATATATCTCTGATATTCACACGCTCTGTCTCTGGTATTGAGCACTTTATCCCATGAATATAGCACACCTTAAAAGTATATTTCTTCCTATATATAGTTCAGAATCCAAAGAAGAAAAACCTCCGACACGAGTAAAGTAAAAATAACTTAGCAAAGTGCTTAATACGCTAAGTAGAGCAGACTAAGTAAACCTAAAGAGCCAGACGAACCTACCTAGGTTTCACCTACGCGAATCTTCAGGGTAAACTGGGTCTTTACCCTGACGATCCACGTAGGTGAAACGTAGGTAGGTTTGTCTGGTTCTTTAGGTTTACTATATATATATATATGATGTAATTGGACTGTACTTATGTATCATGGAATATATACATCTGTTTTGCGACAAGCTACGTATGCAGTAATTCCATGTTCAGAAGTTGTATCAACATGTAGAACAAGAATGTAAGCTCTTCGTAGAAGTGAATGGTGAAAGGATATTTTGCCTCTATTATAAGCCTAATTTAATACACAAATACTATCAAAATTGCTGCTGGTTTGGTAATAACAAAAATTCCTTGAATAATTGTTTGAATAATGGCTAAGATAATAACAAAAAGGCTATTGCATTAGCAATCTTATCAGATACTCTTTCTTATATGTGCTGTATCTTATCAGGGTGTTGGAGATCATGGATCTCCACAATTTCCTATACTTTGTATCACTTATTCATATTTTCTTTTTGTTATCTCTCCTAAACCTTCAGTATCTGTGTATATTTCTGAGATGGGGTATTATGTACACTATTTAGATTGTTCGGACTATCATCCTCATCCTTGCTGCCATATTCATCACAACGTCTAAATCATCTTCAAGAAGCGAGAGCAAGATCTAAAAGGTCAGCCACTCTAACAGTGATCTCATCTCACACACTTGCTCCATATGTGGCCTCCTTTGTAAATCACTAGCGGGTCTTAAATGCCACTTAAGAATATCGCACAAACTGTCATAACTGAATCAGTAAGCTGGCAGATCCTCATACGTCGAAACTGACGGGTGAGTCCATGATATATATATATATATATATATATATATATATATATATATATATATATATATATATATATATATCCTTTCAAAGCTGTTTCAGATGTCACCATATCTTAATCATCTGTATGCTTCCAGTGAATTGAGTATCGTGCACCTGCTTCGACGCCCCATTTCTTCAACTGCTTTTGTCCAATCAGCTTTTGAGTTTTTCTGACGCACTAAGTCACACCTCCTCTTCGCACGCATACGCGGGAATTTTCGGATTCGCTTCTGAAGTCTTTTTTTTTTACCACATTTTCACCCAAGTCGCCATCTTTGTTGTATTTTGTTTTGACATTTTCCCTTTATGACTTCTATATCTTGATTTTTTTAGGCTCATTGATAGTCGCTAATCTTACCTCCGTCTGCTACAATCAGAAATGAGAAGGAGAAGATTGTGTTGCGCCAATCTTCAAAACAGGTGAGTAACAGCTACAACAGAATTTTCTTTCTTTTTTTTTTTTTTTTTTCTTTATTTCGTCTTTCTATCTTCTCTAAGATTCTTTCTTTCTTTGGATAATATTTTTTCATTAAATTTTCCTTCTTGTCTATGCTTTTATCCATCAGGTTCCGTTACCTCAATTTTTTCTTCTTTATTTTTCTTTATTTCAATTAAGCCTCTATTCTTTTGTTTTCCTTTTCTATTTCTTATTCTTCATTGTTTCCTTCCATCTTTCTTTCTTCTTCCTTTAAAGTTTCGTTCTTATATTTTCCATAAATCTTTCTTTCTTTCTTTCTTTCCTTCTTTGTCCTATTAATCTTTCTTTTCATTTTTCTTCCCACGAATCATTCTTTAGGTTTCTTTGTTCCATTCTTTTTTCTTTCTCTCTTTCTTTCTTTCTTTCTTTCTTTCTTTCTTTACTTTCTTTTTTTATTTTCTCTCATTCCTTTTGGACTTACGTTTTCTTTAATTAATGTTTTTTTCCGTGATTTTTTTCTTTTTAAGATTTTATGTTTCTTTCTTTCTTTTTTTTAATAAAATTCCTTTTTTTTACCATTAATGTTTCATTCTTTTTCCTTTTTTTTCTTTTCTTTATTTATTCTTTCTGTTTTTCTGTTATTCTCTTTCTTTCTGTACTTTTGACTTTCTCTATTTCCCTCTTTCTTTCTATATGTTCTCCTTTTCTTTCTCTAGTTCTTTCTTTCTTTCTCTAGTTTATTCTTCATATAGTTCTTTCTGTCGATTTTCTTTTTCTTTCTTTCTTTCTTTATTTATTTATTTTCTTTCTTTCTTTCTTTCTTTCTTTCTTTCTTAGTGTGCTATTCTTTTCTTCCTTCCTGTCCGTTTCTTTTTTCTTTTTTTCACTTTCTTTCTCCATTTTTATTTCTATTTTATTCTTTCTTTATTAGTTTTCTTATTTCTTTATCTATTTCATTTCATTCTTTTCTTTTACTTGCTTTCTTTCTTTTTGTTCGTTTCTTTCTTTCTTTCCTTCTTTCTTTCTTTCTTTCTTTCTTAACGTGTTATACCTTCCTTTCTGTTCGTTTCTTCTTTCTTCTTTCTTTCACCTTCTTTCTCCATTTTCTCCATGGGGTCTTTCTTTCTTTCTTTCTTTCTTTCTTTCTTTCTTTCTTTCTTTCTTTCTTAACGTGTTATACCTTCCTTTCTGTTCGTGTCTTTTTACTTCTTTCTTTCACCTTCTTTCTCCATTTTCTCCATGGGGTCTTTCTTTCTTTCTTTCTTTCTTTCTTTCTTTCTTTCTTTCTTTCTTTCTTTCTTTCTTTCTTTCTTAACGTGTCATACCTTCCTTTCTGTTCGTGTCTTTTTACTTCTTTCTTTCACCTTCTTTCTCCATTTTCTCCATGGGGTCTTTCTTTCTTTCTTTCTTTCTTTCTTTCTTTCTTTCTTTCTTTCTTTCTTTCATTCTTAACGTGTCATACCTTCCTTTCTGTTCGTGTCTTTTTACTTCTTTCTTTCACCTTCTTTCTCCATTTTCTCCATGGGGTCTTTCTTTCTTTCTTTCTTTCTTTCTTTCTTTCTTTCTTTCTTTCTTTCTTTCTTTCTTTCTTAACGTGTCATACCTTCCTTTCTGTTCGTGTCTTTTTACTTCTTTCTTTCACCTTCTTTCTCCATTTTCTCCATGGGGTCTTTCTTTCTTTCTTTCTTTCTTTCTTTCTTTCTTTCCTTCTTTCTTTCTTTCTTTCTTTCTTAACGTGTTATACCTTCCTTTCTGTTCGTGTCTTTTTACTTCTTTCTTTGACTTTCTTTCTCCATTTTCTCCATGGGGTCTTTCTTTCTTTCGTTGCTTTTTCTTTCTTTTCATCAATATTGATTACTTTTTCATTAATTTTTGAAATTCATTAATTCATTCTTTCCTTCCTTCCTATTCCATCATTCTATTCTTTACTTCCTTCCTATTCCATAATTCCATTCTTGCATTCCTTCCTATTCCATGATTCTAATCATCATTCCTTCCTATTCCATCATTCTGTTCTTTCATTTCTCCTATTCCATCATTCTATTCTTTCCTTCCTCCTATTCCATCATTCTATTCTTTCATACCTCCCGATACCATCATTCTATTCTTTTCTTCCTTCATATTCCATCATTCTATTCTTTCCTTTTATTCCATAATCCTATTCTTTCATTCCTTCTTATTCCATCGTTCTATTCTTTTCTTCCTTCCTATTCCATCATTCTATTCTTTAATTCCTCCCGATTCCATCATTCTGTTCTTACATTCCTTCATATTCCATCATTCTAATCTTCATACCTTCCTATTCCATAATTCTATTCTTTCATTCCTCCTATTCCATCATTCTATTCTTTAATTCCTCCCGATTCCATCATTCTGTTCTTACATTCCTTCATATTCCATCATTCTAATCTTCATACCTTCCTATTCCATAATTCTATTCTTTCATTCCTCCTATTCCATCATTCTATTCTTGCCTTCCTCCTATTCCATCATTCTATTCTTTCATTCCTTCCTATTCCATCATTCTATTCTTTCATTCCTTCCTATTCCATCATTCTATTCTTTCATTCCTGCCTATTCCATTATTCTATTCTTTCTTTCTTTCTTTCTTTCTTTCCTTCCTTCCTTAGTTCCCATTCCATCATTCTGTCCTTTCCTCCCATTCTATTCCATCTTTCTATTCTTTCCTCACTTCCTATTTCATAATTCTATTCTTTCTTTCTTTTCTTCCTTCCTTCCTTCCTTCCTTCGTTCCCATTCCATCATTCTATTCTTTCCTCCCTTCCTATTCCATCATTCTATTCTCTCCTTCTTTCCTTCCTTCCTTCCTTCCTTCCTTCCTATTCCATCTTTCTATTCGTTCCTCCCTTCCTATTCCATAATTCTATTCTTTCTTTCCTTCTTTCCTTCTTTCCTTCCTCCCTTCCTATTCCATCATTCTCTCCTTTTCTTCCTATTCCATTATTCTATTCTTTCCTTTTCTTCTCATTTATTTTTCTTCAAATCCTCTCTACTTATCCCCTGTGACATCTTCAAAGAACCCAGAAAGAAATCTTCCCGCCTGCGTATCCACTCAATATTTGATCCTCCCCGATGCCTGGGGAGAGCAAGGGATTTTCATTTTTATAAGGGGATTAACGCTCACTTGAAGGCTTTGCCAGCCTCAAGAGCCTTACACTCTCCTCAAACGGATTCCCTCTGGCTTTAGAAAGTACATTCGGTTGAACGCCTCTAGTCGAACGATAGTTAACAAAACCACAAATGTCACGAGTTCAATCCTCGCCGGGAGTACAGGACAAAGCGGTTTTGCATACAAATTGCAAAGAACGTTTTGTATCAAAAATCATTCTTAAGGCTTTGTCAGTTTTCTTCTTCTATATGCCGTGTCTCTTCATGACATTGGTGGTCATGGCTCTCCATAGCTTCCTGATCTTTGTAGTTTTTAATAAATTTTGTCTTTTTGTTATCTCTCCTAAACCTTTTTCTGCCATCCATTTACACAAACTCATTCTTATTCTTCTATGTGCTGCGTTCCTTCAGGATGTTGGCGATCATGGCTCTCCACAATTTCCTGGAATTTGTAGTTATTAATATATTTTATAATTGTATTATCTCTCCTAAATTTTGTTCTGTCATCCATTTACTCAAACTTGTTCTTCATCTATGTGACGTGTCCATTCAGGACGTTGACGATGATGGCTCTCCACAATTTCCTATCCTTTGGAGCTCTTTATAAATTTTGTCTTTTTGTTATCTCTCCTAAACCCTATCCTGCTATCCATTTACTCAAGCTTGTTCTTCTTCTGTGTAACGTGTCCCTTCAGGATGTTGGTGATCATGGCTCTCCACGATTTCCTGTTCTTTTTAGTTCTTAATAAATTTTGTCTTTTTGTTATCTCTTCTTGGTCCGCCATCCTTTTACTCCGGCTTACTAAATAGTTTATGCATTGTTTTCCTCTGTCCCTCTTGCCTTCAATCTGTCCTATGAGTATCAGATTTTCCAAGCCCTCTTTTCTCATTATGTCTCCTCCTTATGTTAATATAAGTGTTCATTTTGTTTCCCTTTTATCTAAAACTTCGTCGTTACTCGCATATGAGGTTCATTTTGTAGAACTACATATCCGCCGTTTCAAGTCTCTTCATTTTGGGGGAGATTGTCCGACATTCGCTGCCATATAGGATGATTTATATAACATAACAGTGCAATACTCTTTTCTTAGTTTTTCTGTTTCTTTCTAAGAAAGCCTTCCGGATATGAGGAATTGGTTACAAAATCCGGATATGAGGGATTCCGGATATGAGGGATTGGGTACAAAATCCGGATATAGGGATTCCGGATATGAGGGATTCCGTATATGAGGAATTAGGTACAACGTCCGGAAATGAGGGATTCCGGATATGAGGGATTCCGGATATGAGGGATTCCGGATATGAGAAATAGGTTACAAAGTCCGGATATGAGAGGTTATATTTAGATTAAAATAAAAGAACTGAAATCAGATTTAACATTTATTTTCAATGTTTTATCGTAAACAAAATAAGCTAATGGTGAGTGAAATATAACGGAATTGATTTTAAGAAAAAAGAAATAAATTATGTAATGTTAATGAAAATTAATTCAATTAAATATGCCACGTATGCAAAACAAATAATGTAACGAGGATTTTTTAATCGCTGTTGCATGATGATTCTTTCTCTTCTAATGTCATTCGCAACTTTTTCCGCATTTCGTTTAGCTTTTGTTCTTGAAATTTTTTTAAACGAAAGACAATTTTTAACTCTGTGTGCATTATTGCAATCGTCATAGCTGAATGCTGGCTTTCTTTCCATAAAACTGAAAAAACTTTTCAATAGCTTTTTCAATTTCAGTCCAAGTTTCATCGCAATCATGTTTTTTTTTTTCTTTCCTTGTTCATTGTGACAGTTTGAACACTGGTGAATAGTTTATTTGGAAGATTTTCTATCATACAAGGTTGACTTTCCTTTGTTGAACTCAGCCATTAGTTACAATGAACTTTCACCAATGTCTAGTCTGTTTAAGATTTCCACTTTTTGTGATAACTCCAAAGTTGTTCTTTTCCTCTTATTCCCATCATCTTTTGGCCAATACAAGCCATTAGGGTGAAATAAGCATAGGCAATTATCCAAAGTACATTTCCTGAAAAACAGAAGTTTCAAATTAGTTACGTTTCACCCAAATAGTCCAGATATACACATCAAAATCATGCCCGGATATGCGGGATTCCGGATATGCGGGATTCCGGATATGCGGGATTCCGGATATGCGGGATTCCGGATATGAAGAATTCTACTGTATTCTTAGCTTTTGGAATGCATCTTTGCCTATCCCAATACACCTTCGGATTTCAGTGTCCCATATTCCGTCTTCTGTTAAAACACTTGCCAGATATTTAAATTGTTCTACTTGTTTGATTTTTGCTATCTTTGATTTGTAATTTGCATTTTAGACTCGTCTTTTTCCTAACAACCACAACCATGAATTCTGTCTTCTTGCAATTGATCATTAGTGCAGTTTGTCCAGTAATCAGTGTCACGGAAGAGGACTAAAATCACGTTACTGTTCAGTGTTCTTTTCTTTGTTTCTAACGAAGTGAATAAAATTACACCCAAAATAAGGAAAAATTGGGGGAGAAAGCCGCCGATTGGACTCATAAATGCTTCGAAATCAGCATAAAACGAAATATTTTTCCAGGGGACTTACTAGTCCTAGCACTCTATGAGTAACTGTACCGATCACGGGATATAATTGAATCAGTTCTTCAGAGAAGTAAAGACGCCTCGATGTAAATGAAAATCAAAAAGAAAGCATATATGATGATATATAATCTTCTTCTCCTTCCTTCTTCTTTCTTCTTTTTCTTCTTTTGCTTTCTTCCTTTTTCTTTTTCATTCCTCTTCTTCTTCCTCCTCCTCTTCTTCTTCTTCATTTGCTTATTTCCTTCTTCTTCATCCTTCTTTTTTTTTCCTTCTTTTGCTTTTTCTTTTTCTTCATCCTTTGTCTTCTTTTTTTTCTTCCTTCATCTTTTGCCCTCTTCTTTCTTCTTTTTCTTCCTCCTTCTCCCCTTTCTTCCTTCTTCTTCTTCTACTTCTTCTTCTTCCTTCTCGTCCTCCTTCTTCCTTCTTCTTCTTTTGTTTTCTTCCTTCATTTTCTTCATCTTTCTCCTTATTTTTCCTTCTTCTTCCTTCTTCTTCTTTTGCCATCTTCTTCTTCTTCTTCTTCTTCATTTTCTTATTTCCTTCTTTTTCATCCTTCTTCTTTCTTCTTTTTCTTCTTCTTCTTTTGCTTTTTCGTTTTCTTCATACTATTTCTTTTGCCTTCTTCTTTCTTCTTTTTCTTCTTCCTTCTCCTCTTTCTTCCTTCTTCTTCTTTTGCTCTCTTCCTTCTTCTTCTTCTTCTTTCTTCTAATTCTCCCTTCTTCTTCTTCTTTTGCCTTCTTCTTCTTGTTCTTTAATCAATCGATAAAATCAGATCATATACTCACATATGAGTATCTATTCAAAGAATAAAGTTCAAACGAATAAATAATATATATCTGTGTGTGTGTGTGTGTGTGTACTAAAGAAACCAACAATGTTGTTGTGAGCAACAGGCAGACAACTTACCAAAAGTCCTAATACCTTGAACAAGAACAAAAAACCCAAAGACAGAAAAATTAAAGAAAAAAGACCAAAGGTAAAAACACTTCACAACGTCAACACTTAATGTCCAGCAGCTCTTTCTCTTTCTCTCTGTCTTTCTTTCTCTTTCTCTGTCTTTCTCTCTATCTTTTCTCTCTCTTTCTCCCTCTCTCTCTCTCTTTCTCTGTTTTTCTCTTTCTCTCTCTTCCTCACTCTCTTTCTCTCTCTTTCTCTCTCTTTCTATCTTTTTCTCTTTCTCTCTCTTCCTCACTCTCTTTCTCTCTCTCCCTCACTCTCTTTCTATCTCTTCCTCACTCTCTTTCTCTCTCTCTTTCTATATTTTTCTCTTTCTCTCTCTTCCTCACTCTCTTCCTCTCTCTCTCTCTCTTTTTCTCTTTCTCTCTCTTCCTCACTCTCTTTCTCTCTCTCTCTTTCTCTCTCTTTCTGTCTTTTTCTCTTTCTCTCTCTTCCTCACTCTCTTTCTCTCTCTCTCCCTCACTCTCTATCTCTCTCTTCCTCACTCTCTTTCTCTCTCTCTCTCCCTTCCTCTCTTTTTCTCTCTTTCTCTCTCTAGTCTTGTATGACTTTCTCTCGTTCGCCGATTGAACACTATGGGGAAAGCGAATTTTTAAAACAGTGACTGCTCCCGCGTATAACGCATCGCTCTTCAGTTATGAATTGAGCGCTCTGGCTGCTGATTTGCTGTTTGTATACATCACGTATATAATACGTTAAAATATTCCCTTTCTCTGCCGTGTGCCGATAGCTTAGTTTCGATCCCAGATCGAGGCAATTGGATGTCTAGTCATACTAATGAGCTGTGTCAACATAGTTATCACCTCTTTCAATGGCCGTGTTCCACCAACTAATGAGGGCCTGTATCCCAACTTCTTAAAAACTCAGTTTCCACTTCTTCATCGCCATCACAAGGTTTTCGCCACAGTGCCTCTTTCATCAGACTAAAGAGAGTTAAGCCTGAAAGTGTCAGGCAATCAACGGCATCCCATACTTAACACTTCTCGTTTTCACTCTCGCGTGCTCATGTGTGATGTCATGGGCCACGGTTCGATTTTCGTTTCCAGCGTCTCGTATGCACGAGCTTGTCGTTGTTTGTAAATCTGCCATGCAAACAAAACAGACTATCATTGTTGTTATGTCCGTGTATTGTTTAATTTATTGTAATGTAATTGTCATCTTTGATGATGGTTTATGTAAGCCGAGAGCTTAGTGTTGTAGAGTAGTTTTCACAGTGGAGGCTTGTATTTCAATAAGTCGTCCTAAATTAGGTTCGACGTACAAAACGTTAGGAACTTGGAAATAAGAGTTAATGACGCAGCAATCTAGTTGTGATGGTTGGTACTTCAAGGTCCGATATCGACTGACTTGCTCAACACCACTGAGCCGAACTGGCGACCGCTACTACTGCTACTACTTATTATCTGTGGGATAGTCCATTACAATAGAATAGGTACTATAACACTTAGATAGGATTAAAAAAAACATATATCAATATGGTGATTTTCTTTCGTCTTTCAATGATAATGTTATTAAGCTTATTAGGGAATATGAAAGGAATTTGCTTAAAATAAACAGACAAAACTTGTCTATATTATTTAATGAAACATGCATTAATATATATATATATATATATATATATATATATATATATATATATATATATATATGTGTGTGTTGCGAAGTAGGGATATGGACCTATGATGTATAGCTATATCTTGATGTATGATATGGTTGACTGTGTTCCTTATCTGATAAAAAAAATTGCGTTACTTTTAGACTCACCTTGGCGCACACACATATATTTCATCTGTCAGTGGGGCTTTGTCGCCCGCAAGGCTGAGCTATTAACACACTTAAGAAAGTGCAAATGAAATCTGTTTTTCCCTTACTTAGTAGTTCAAAATTTTATTATTTTTTCTCCACATTGACTAATTCATATTTCATATCTATTATATTTTACCTGTAAATATCCCAATGGAGAAACTTTGATAAGCGGGAGCGAAACCGTGTTTTTCTTTCCTTCTTTTACTTTTTAATCTCTCATTATGTCTCGTAACCTTAAGCTTAATACTTTTAAAGCAATATTTAGGTTTTGTACCAGAAAAAATGTTTTTTATATATATATATATATGTGTGTGTTCTTTTTATAGTTACAAATATTTAAGTAAATCCTCTGTTTATAATAAACAGTATTAATAACATTTACCGGCCTGAATATCCGAGAAATTTTCACAGAAATATTAGTCCAGAATTCGGCAGAATTCGAACCTGCATCCTATACGGAACCGTCATTTAGCTTGACGTGCCTTTAACTGATTTGGCCACAGAGGAGCGTTCAGTTAGCAAGGTCGATTTTACTGTCTTTAAACTACAATCTTCCGGAAGCACGGTCGAGTAATGGATAGCGGCTCGGGTTGAGGAATCGGAGATCCGAGTTCGAATTCCAGTCAAATCCATTACATTCACTTACGTGCTAAAATCCTTGGGAAAGGTATGAATCCGCTTCTCCTACCCCCCAGCTATAGATAAATAGCAAAATAGACCGGCTTCTATAGCCTTGGATGGCAACTGGTCTATCACAAAAAGAAATGCCAACCTGCAACGGGAAAAATCTGCCTTGTCAGTCATGTATCGAAAGATACATGATCACCTAAGCGTGTATCACTTGTAGTATATAACTGACTGGTTAATAAGCTTCAAGCAAGTCCTCGGGGCGCTCTTTGGTTTTCACATAGATTTTAGAAGAATTTGTAAAATACAGGTGCGGCAGAAATAGCTCTCACATAATGGTAAGAAATTAGTTACAATGTCTTCATCTAGCTAATGTCTGTGAGGGAGGTATTTCTATGGAGGCATATATATATATATGTGTGTGTGTGTGCATGTGTGTGTGTGTGTGTGTGTGTGTGTGTGTAGTTATAGAGTGGATAAAGGGATCAGCCAAATATAAGCAGGTGTCTACGCGTGTGCTGGTGTGCATATGCAGTCAAGCAAATAAATAATCGTTAAATTTATGCATGAGATGTAACCCTAATAGTGCTCAATGCCGTTATGCAGAGCAAATATATGTATTAATCATTACGTATATAGCACGCTAAAACGTAGGTACAGGTATATGTACTCATTAATACAAGGCCAAAATGGGGAATGGCGAAAAGAGTGGTCTTCATCTGTGTTAACTTTAATCTTAGGTAACCACAATCACTGACCCAAACATATCACAATATTCCTAAGACCAAAACAACACATTCTTTCTTACTGCAGTCACCATAATACCTCATGTCTCTATGAAAGTCTGAGCTAGTCCCCATATGTACAATTCATTGCCTGTAGGGGGAGGGGAATAAAACAATAATTTAAAAACTAACCCCGATGAATATTTACAATAGCGAAGAGCGTATTCGAATGAATGTATTTATAGAAAAGGCATAGAGAGGCAACGATGTTACGGTGGTGGGCAAGTGACTGATGCCGAACTGCCAGATCAGGACCTATAATATTGCTGATTCTTCTTTGGATCTTAACATGGATCTGAAGGTAAATAGCAGGAATACTGGACCATATGTGGCAGCAATATTCTAAGCCTGGATGAATCGTAGACTTCTAGATATGTAATATCTATAAATATCTATTTCAATGCTGTTCTTTTATTGTCCTCTCTTCTTTAGAATTTTTTTTTCTCAGATTATTCCTACCTCTATACCGCATTGTGTGTTAGTGGCTGTATTGCCATGAGGTTAAATGAGAAAAAAAAACAACTCTTTTTTCATAATTTCACTACAAGCAAGGCAATAAAGCCGCAAAAACGCAAGGGTTACTGATTGTGAGGGAATGAGAACAAAAGAAAATGTTCAGTGATGATCAAAAAATTATTTTTTTTTTATTAGGTTGGTGCAAAAATAATGACGTAACAATGTCGTTTTTTGACGTTAAAAAATACGAAAAAAAACGACATTATTACGTCATTATTTTTGCACCAACCTAATATTAATCCTTTCACTACAAACAAGGCAATAAAGTCACTAAGACTGACTGTGAGAGAACACTAAGGCAAGGATTTCTGAGATGCTTAAAAGAGAGACGTTACTTCTTTTGTCTATGATCTATCCAAAATTTCCGAAATTATTAATCAGAAAGGATAAAAATGGAATAATCTTAAGTCCGATGCCTCTTTTCTGTGATGCCGCGTATCAGATGATCTCGTTTGCATATTGTGCCTCGTAATGATTTTTATGTCCATATATAGAAGTACTAAAGCCTCGGAATTGTGAGTTTCGATAAAGCAACACTGTACAGGCTTCTGTAACAAAGCAGAACATGAACAAATTTGGAAAGGAAGCGAAAGCTGGGGGGGTGGTTAAAGATTTTCTATAATGGAGATCGGAGATTATATAGAAAGGTGAACTAACAACAAACATTACGAAGGCAGGTGCAATTTTTTTTAAATATACATTCATATATATATATATATATATATATATATATATATATATATATATAAATACATACATACATATATACATATATATATATATATATATATATATATATATATATATATATATATATATATATATATCAGGGGTAGTGAGCTGAAAAATTCTCGATACGAACCAGATATCTAAAAAGTGTTTGTTCACTTGGAAAGATTTTGAGAAATGGGTCAGCTAAGAAATTTTCAGCACCCCTCCAATTATATATATATATATATATATATATATATATATATATATTGAGTTTAAATTAAAAGGATCTGACAATATTTGCAAATTGGAATAATGATGCTTGTTTTTTAATCAAATTTATTTAGATTGATACTTATATATATATATATATACTTATATATATATATATATATATATATATATATATATACATATATATATATATATATATATATATATATATGGTTTGATGTGAGTTTGTGGCCATGGGCTTAAAGCTATTTGCGATCGTCAGACAAACTCTGACGACCGCAAATAGCGTGAAACACAGTATCACAAACTCACTTCAAGCCAACTAAATATAAATTATATATATATATATATATATATATATATATATATATATATATATATATATATATATATATAAATATTAGAGGTTGGTGCAAAAATAATATCGTTTTCTCACATATGTTACTTTTATATATGATTTCTGAATTAATTCATTGATATATACAGCCATGTTATATATCATTTTGAAGCGCGTTTTTCGCTCTATCGAATCGTGTTATTCGTTACCGTTCTCAATCTTTTCATTCATTTTTTTGCAGGCTTTTCGACAGCATGGACAAAATTCAAATCCGCACGATTTTCTTGTTCCAGTTCAAACTAGGCCGAAAAGCTGCCGAGAAAGCTCGTGATATCAATGATGCGTTTGGCCCAGGAACCACTAACGAACGTGTGGCACAACGGTGGGTCAAGAAATTTCACAATAGTGACGAGAGCCTCGAAGATGAAGACGGTCGCGGCCGGCCGACTGCGGTTGATAACGAACATTTGAAAGCCTTAATTGAAGCCGATCCTCGCAAAACCACACGAGAAGTTGCTATTGAACTCGAGGTCGACCACTCAACAGTCGTTCGCCATTTAAAGCAAATAGGGAAGTCAAAAAAGTTGGATAAATGGGTGAACGATAATCAAAAAATTCGTCAAAAAACAACATTATTTTTGCACCAACCTAATATATATATTTCCTGATTGTGGATGGGCTATCGAGAGTTTTCATAATGTGCTGTCTTTTTGAAAGTGACATGCAAGTTTGTATCATGCTGAAGAGTAAATCTCTAGGTTATGTCTCTCAATTGCAATGAGCCGTTGATGCAATTAACACTAATTAAAAATAGTAGGAATAATCAAATAAACAAAAATGCATAAATTATTCATACATATATATATATATATATATATATATATATATAATCTTATAAATATAACTAGTTATACTCGTCTGGAAAATCCTTAGGTGTTTTAGCTTGTAAATAAACAAATCAATACCCAAGGAAAAATAAGGAATAAAAAAAGAAAGAACTCCGAACATGTAATTCAGGTGAAAATAATCGATCAGAATCCAAGCTCAGAGTCCAAAGGAAAAAAAAACTCCAACACGAGTAAAGCAAAAATAACTAAGCAAAGTGCTCAATACACTAAGTAGAGCAAATCTAACTATGAACCTAAAGAGCCAGGCACGCCTATCTAGGTTACACCTACGCGGATCGTCAGGTTACGCCGGCCCTAACGATCCGCGTAGGTGAAACCAACGTAAGTTTGCCTGGCTCTTTAGGTTCATATATATATATATATATATATATATATATATATATATATATATATATATATATATATATATATATATATATATATATATATATATATATATATATAGCCTTAAGCTATGGTATATTTATGCTTTAAATATTAGGGAAAGAGCGTATATAAAAGTGGACGGGTCAATTGTCTACAGTCTCTTTCATGCTTGAGCACAATTGAAGAATGTGTTTAAGAGTGAAATGATTGTCGCCCCGCGGTGTTGAACTCAATAATTGTCGTTTATATATATATAATGAAATGAACAAAGTCCGACAATTATTTTAAGACATTTTTATGTTCATACATTCTTTTTATAGATACAAATATTTAAGTCAATGCTCTGTTTTATAATAAACAGTATTAAAGAACATTTACCGGCCTGAATGTCCGAGAAATTTTCATAGAAAATATTCGTCCTTTAACAGGATTCGAACCTGCATTCTATACGGAACCGCCATTTAGACTGACGTGCTTTTAGCGATTTGGCCACGAAGGAGCGTTCATGGAAGATTGAAGTTGAAATACAGTAAATTCGAACATGTTAACCGAACGATCCTCTGTGGCCAAATCGGTGAAGGCACGTCAAGCTAAATGACGGTTCCGTATAGGATACATGTTCATAATCCTGTCGGAGGACGAATATTTTCTGTGAAAATTTCTCGGATATTCAGGCCGGTAAATATTTAATACTGTTTATTATAAACAGAGCATTTACTTAAATATTTGTATCTATAAAAAGAATGTATAAACATAAAAATGTCTTAATATATATATATATATATATATATATATATATATATATATATATATATAATTATTTATTTAAAAATATGATTCCAACACGCTACATAAGAGTTCTCATGTTTCAAAACAAGAGCCGAAAACTTCAATATAATTATTTGAATTAAATTGAATTAAAGTAAGCTCTGTTCCATCTTCAAGCGACATTTATATATATATATATATATATATAATTTATATATATATAAATGGCATATAATATATATATATATATATATATATATATATATATATATATATATATATAAATGGGATTAAAACAAATGGAATTTGTCACTTAGCTGATTGATGTTATATACTGGACCTCGACTCCAGAAGAATCTTTTGTTCAGGGCACTCGTCAAGAGGTATCACCAAATTGTCTCCCGATTTTCTCATTTTATGATTAAATCAAGTTAAAAATAATTTATATTCTAGTTATTCCATCAGAAGATCATTTCGGAAGAAAAGTCCCGGAAATATGTTCCGAGGTTTCGACTTTCTTATGCCATCATCAGAGTTGGTAAAGAAAGTCGGAATCTTGCACCATATTTCCTCTTCTTTTCTTCCGACAAAATGTCTGAGAATAAATATTAGTAACTTGGAAAAGTCAATCATTAAAATTAATCGATAGAAAATGTCTCTCGTTTTTCATTGGATTTGCCTTAATAAACATTTGCTACCGAAATACACAAAGAATAAACCAACTGAAAACCATATTCTAACTTAAAGAGTGAAAAATGAAAGAGAAACACCATGACTATTGGCCATAGTGTAAAGGAACCGGAAATGGCCACAATGGCCATAATGCTGTACTTTATATATGATAATTTGAAGATAAGAAAATTAAAAAATTATACCAATATATCCTTCAAATCCGCTACAATAGGACTTCAAAAGCTAATATTGCACATATCTTCAAGTTAATTAACAACCAATTTGTCAAATCAGCAAACATTTTGTCAACCAGCAAACATTTTGTCAAATCAGCAAGCAATGAGCAAACATTTTAATGAAAATCATATCAAGGTCGGTTAAGATGCAATACTAATTTGCCAAGCTAATTATTTTTATTCTCTTTGGAATTATTTAAATTTTGTCGATTAGTGGTTTCACCTTCATTATAATTACCTAAAGATCGCAATGTTGCTGTAAAACTCAGTCACAATCATAGATCCGTGTTTCTGGGTGTATTTCTAGTTATCACATATATATATATATATATATATATATATATATATATATGTATGTGTGTGTGTGTGTGTGTGTGTGTCTGTGTGTGTGTGTGTGTAAATATGCAGAAATATAGGAAAGAACTCGTAAGGGAAATAATCCGAGGTTCTTTATTACTTTTGTTTCATTTTTTAAAAAAACAGTGCTCCATACAGAAGTAGAACTGAAATTATAATTATTTTTTAAAAAATATGATTCCTTCGCATATTTTAAAAAAATAATTATAATATATATATATATATATATATATATATATATATATATATATATATATATATATATATATATATATATATATTTCCACTGTTGTAAAGGTTAAATTTTAAATTTCTAATTTCGACAGGAACACAGTCTACACACCGACGTTGAATAAGATTAACTTACTTCTCGTTGGTTGAAATAAATCTATACCCTCCCCCTCCATAAGATGTAATTTTGAATTTTGTTGTGTAATATATATATATATATATATATATATATATATATATATATATATATATATATATATATATATATATATATATTACACAATAAAATTAGGCTTTGCTCTACTTAGTGTATTGAGCACTTTGCGTAGTTGTCTTTTTACACGTTTTGGTTTTTTTTTTTATCTTTGGACTCTGGACGATTGTTTTCGCCTTCGTTTAATGTACTTGGTTCTTTCTTTTTTTTCTTCCTCATTTTTCCTCGTGTAACGATTTGTTCTACTGCAATTCAAGCTATCCAAGGTTTTTCCAAGCGAGTACCACCACTTATATATATATATATATATATATATATATATATATATATATATATATATATATATATATATATGAATAGATAGATACATAGATAGATAGATCCACATATTTATATATAATAATAATTCATATATATATATATATATATATATATATATACATATATATATTCGAAGTAGTGCTGCCATTTTAATATATTGAAATTTATAATATTTATAGAGAAAAAGAGTTTAATATCAGTGATATAATTTTATATGTTCGTGTATAGATAGATAGATAGATAGATAGATAATGAATAGACTTAGATAGATAGACAGATAGATAGATAGATAGAAAGAAAGAAAGAAAATGAATATGCTGAGATAGATAGATAGATAGATAATGAATAGACTTAGATAGATAGATACATAGATAGATAGATAGATACATACATACATACATACATACATAGAGTTCAATTCTAATTAGTTGTTCCACTACAAAGGCATTGTGTCAGACTAAACTGGACAATTACGTTAATATAATTCTGTCTTCCTTTCGATATGCCTACTTGCATTTTGCAGCTTCCTGCCTGCACACTGACCTGATACAAATTCTTGCGTTGATTCGCTAGAAATAAAATGAAGAAAGTGAGCAGAATTAAGAAGTCTATGATTTGCGGTTGAATTTGGCTCATCTGATGCCAAATTGCCTTTATATTCTTTTACAAACAAGGAGGCTGTGAGCAAGTGAGCAACAAAAGGGGAGAGAGTTTAAGAAAAATAGGAAGACAGAGAGAGAGAGGGAAAAAGTAATTTATTGGCAGTGTAGATTGTCGGAATGGATTGTGTAGGCTACAAAGCAACCGGAGAAGATTTTCATAGGTAACTAATAGAAAGAAAGAAAGAAAGAAAGAAAGAAAGAAGGAAGGAAGGAAGGAAGGTAGGAAAGAAAGAAGGAAGGAAGAAAGAAAGAAGCGAATTAAAATAAATAAAATTATAAAAGAGAAAGAAAGGAGAAAAGAAAAAAAGCGAATTAAAATAAATAAATTTATAAAAGAAAGTAAAAGAAAGAAAGAAAGAAAGAAAGAACAAATGAAGAAAGTAAGAAAGAAAAAGAGATAGATAATAAAAAGACTATAATACGTATATATTAAGAAAAGACGGTAACTTTGAGAAGCAAAGGAAGGAGAGAAATAAAGAAAAGAAAGAAAGAAAGAAAGAAGCGAATTAAAATAAATAAAATTATAAAAGAAAGAAAGAAAAAAAGAAAGAAAAAGATAGGAAGAAGACTATAATACGTATATAATAAGAAAAGACGGTAACTTTGAGAAACAAAGGAAGGAAAGAAATAAAGAAAAGAAAGAAACAAGCAAAGAAGTAAAGAAAGAAAGAAAGAAAGAAAGAAAGAAAGAAAGAATGAATGAAGAAACAAATTAAAATCAGTAAAATTATTTAAAAAATAGCAAATAAAGAAGAGACGACAAAGATAAAAAGAAAAGAAAAAGAAAGAAAGAAAGAAGTTAATTAACGTAAAAAAAAAGTAAAAAGCAAATAAAATAGAAACGATAAAGAAAAGAAGAAAGAAAACTATAAAAAGCAAATAAAGGAGGGACGACAAAGAAAGAAAGAAAGGAAGGAAGGAAGGAAGGAAGGAAGGAAGGAAAGAAAGAAAGAAAGAAAGAAAGAAAGAAAGAAAGAAAGAAATTCAGGATTGCACATGAAGTATTTTATAATTTGAAATAACGAAATGAAATGCGTTTTATGTAAAACAAAAGCCAAACTTCATTTCTCCATCATCAGCGGATAGAAAGAATGAAATTGTGAAAGAACAGACGAATGATTTCCTGAAAAGCCGAAAACAAAAGAAAAAGACAGAAGAAAGTACGGATGTGAAAGAAATGATTTTATTTCGTCGAAATTGCGCAAAGATTTCAATAAAGAAGCAAATATTCATGATTGGTTTGAGAATGGTAATTGAAGATATGGCAGTAGAGGAAAAAGAGGAGAAGGAAAAAGAAAAAAGAAGAAAAATTGTTCGGAGATAAGAGTAACAATTAAAAGAAAAATGAAATGAAAATGTCTATAAAATTATGAGAAAAAAGAAAGAAAGAAAGAAAGAAAGAAAGAAAGAAACACGAATTGAAGAAAGAGAAAGTTTTCAAAAAAAGAAAGAAATTGAAATTGAAATTAGAGATAAAAACAAAGACAGAAAGAAACTAAAAAAAATGGAGCAAAAGAAACAAAGAAATAATGATTCCAGCTACAGAGAAAAAGAAAAGCAAAAGTCAAGAAAGAAAGAATGAAGGAAAGAAAGAAGTGCAGCTTTAAAAAGAAGAAAGAAAGAAAAAAGAAGGAAGGAAGGAAGGAAAGAAAGAAAGAAAGAATAAAGAAAGAAAGAACGAAAGAAAGAAAGAAAGAAAGAAAACGCATGAAAAAAGAATGAAGTCTGTAAAGAATAATAGAAAAAGGAGAAAGAGAGAAAAATAGTGAAAGGAAGGAAGGAAGGAAGGAAGGAAGGAGGGAAGGAAGGAAGAAAGAAAGAAACAAACAAACAAACAAAGGAAGGAAGGAAGGAAGAAAGAAAGAAAGAAAGATAGATAGAAAGAAAGGAAGGAAGAAAGAAAAAAGAAAAAATAAAGAAAGAAAGGAAGGAAGAAAGGAAGGAAGAAAGAAACAAACAAACAAACAAAGGAAGAAAGATAGAAAGAAAGGAAGAAAGGAAGAAAGAAAGAAGGAAAGAAAGAAAGATAGAAAGAAAGGAAGAAAGAAATAAAGCTAGAAAGAAAGAAACAAACAAACAAACAAACAAACAAAGGAAGGAAGGAAGGAAGAAACAAACAAACAAACGAAGAAAGAAAGAAAGAAAGAAAAGAAGAAAGAAAGAAAGAAAAGAAGAAAGAAAGAAAGAAAGCTAGAAAGAAAGAAAGATCGAAAGAAAGAAAGAAAGAAAGAAACTGAAAAACTAACAGAAAGAGAAGATAACGATAGGAAAAGAAGGTATACATTAAAGAGTGTAAAAAAAGAGAAAACGAAAATGTGTGGGGGTAGAAAGTGAAAAGAGAAAAGAATCAAGTTGAACAAGAAAGATCGAACGAGTGGGAGAGTGAGAGAGAGAGAGAGAGAGAGAGAGAATCAAATGAATGGACGGCTGCTAGTAAATTCCGTTTGGTAGCAGAGTGACCTTTTGTTAAGGCAGGTGTCTCTTGTGAATTATTCAGGCAACAAGGAATGGTGAAGGGGCGTGGTGTGGGTGCGGGGGGGAGGGGAAGAGAGAAGGAAGGTGCCACTGACGTTCGGTTGCCGAGCAACCATCGACTTCTTGTCAGATTGGAGAATCGATGAGGAGAATACGAAAAACGAGGTTAATGTAACATCAGTCCACCAACCACACCCACGAATCCCTACCCTCAACACCGCCGGCAGGCCACACCAGCGAAAAATATCGCCATGAACTGCACTTGTTCGAAGCGGCATTCATACCATCAACCCCACTGCGCTTTTCACGTCTTTTTAATCATTTCCATCGCGTAGAGAGTGTATCGAGGAATGCACAACGCACACTCACACGCACACACACACAGAGGGTGAGAGAGAGAAAGAGAGAGACGAAGAGAAAAGAGAATGAAGATGTATGAGAGAGGAGAGCTATGTGTACATATTGGTGTAAAAGAAAGAGAGGATAAGTATAGGTGAATAGGGAGGAGGGGAGTCGATGTCTGCTTTCTCGGGGAGTACTAAAGAATGTTTACTTGTGGAAAATACGATATGCGCACCTGTTTTTGATAACGGTATATTCTTTAAATCTAGAAAATGAAGTCTATCTATCTATCTATCTATCTATCTATCTATCTATCTATCTATCTGAACTCATATCTATCTATCTATCTATCTATCTATCTATCTATCTATCTATCTATCTATCTATGTATTTTAGCCGTTCACATGTATGTATGTATGTATCTGTCTATCTATCTATCTATCTATCTATCTATCTATCTATCTATCTATCTCAGTTTCTCCACATCTATCTATCTATCTATCTATCTATCTATCGATCGATCGATCTATCTATCTATATTATATATATATATATATATATATATATATATATATATATATATATATATATTTCAATCTCTTCACATCTATTTCAGTCTTCTCACATATATATATTTATCGCTATCCACATCTATTTACCTTATTCTGTGTGTATGTATATATATATATATATATATATATATATATATATATATATTTACCTTATTCTGTGTGTATGTATGTATGTATGTATATATATATATATATATATATATATACATATTTACCTTATTCTGTATATATATATATATATATATATATATATATATATATATATATATAGATATAGTTAACTAGTGCTAGCTCTGTTGATATCTACCTTTTCAGATCTCATTTGAGACATAACTCGCAATATGTTTATAGAATTTTTTCTACTTCGTATCTATCTATCTATCGATGGATCGAATGATCGATCTATTTATCTATTTCATTCTGTTCAGATCTTTCCATCTCTGTTTGGTCATAACTTTCTGCCTCACTCCCCACTACCTGCCTCTCTATCTCTTTCTCTCTCAATCTTTTCATATATATATATATATATATATGTGTGTGTGTGTGTGAAAATATTGTAGAAAATAGGGAAGAAACTGGTTTGGTAAATAATCCAAAGTTCCTTAGTATTTTTGTTATTATTTTTAAAAAATAGTGCTCGATACGAACGTAGAGCATAAATATAATCATTTATTTAAAAATATGATTCCAACTCGCTACATAAGAGGTCTCATGTTTCAAAACAGGAGCCGAAAACTTCAAAATAATATTTGAATTAACTTGAGTTAAAGTAGGCCCTGTTCCATCTTCAAGCGAAATTTTTTTTGGAATAACTTATTTCTGAAATTTACGAGTTTTAATAGTATATTCAGAATTGAAATCAAAATTTCCATGGTAACATCAAGGGCGGATTGTTTAGAATAGGCAGGGGTGGGATGTTAATAATTTGTATCAGTATAGAGTTACTTTCATAGATGCCGGGTCAGAGTAAGGTGGAGGTGGCTAAATTAACGACGGAGGAAGTTTTCGCATAGTCTGGCTTGAGTCTCTATGGAGATTCATTTATTTTTTTATTTTATTCTTGTATTATATCTCTTTATGAAAGGGATTTGTGTATATAAAAAAGCCGTAACGTTTGTTTTTTGACAACTTCATAAAGGGTTATCTTTTTTTGTAGGGTATTAAAACTATGTATATGGGCTATGGATTTTAAAATTTATTTTATTGTATGCGTGTTTTTAGCTAGTTATTCAGAGCGTAAGTTTGGTAGTGTCGGCAGAAAACCGTTAATTCATGCCTGTTGTTTAATAGATTTTTATTGTTCAGAAGCTTAATAATGTGTAGTTTCTCATGGAGGCACAAAGGGCATGGGTCATCCCAAGTTTTGCAAGTTCTAGTCCTGTTAATAATTTTCCATTTTACTTTAGGTGTCCTATTTTTTTTCTTTCAGGTGCCAAAAATATTTAGATAGCTTCATTATATAATATAGACAAATTTTGTCTATTTATTTAAAGTAAGTTCCTTTCATATTGTCTGACAAGCTTAATAACATTATCATTGAAAGACGAAAGGAAATCACCATATTGATACATGTTTAAATCCAATCTAAGCTTTCGGCTTACATAAGCCATTATCAAAGATGACAGTTACTTTTCAATATATTAAACAATACACGGACAAAACAATAATGAAATCACAAATATTCTTAAATGCCTATAATTTATAACAGAAGCCACTGGTTTATACCAACGGCTTCCCATACTTAATACTCCTCGTTTTCACTCTCGCGTGGTCATGTGTGACGTCACGAGCTGCGACGTGATTTTCGCTTCCACGTCTCGTATACACGAATTAGTCGTTACTTTGAAATTTTTCATGCAACAAAAACAGACTATCATTAGGGGCAAAGAGGTGGATTCATACCTAATCCCGATTTAATAAACAAACAGGAAATTATAATGTGGATATAAAATCGGGGTTCAGTTCTATATCACAATCAATATATAAACTGATCCCTCATTTTGTAGTCATGGTAGTTTTTATACATTTATATTCCAGAGAATGTTCAGAATGACAGTCGAGACAATAGTGTTTGAGCGTGATAAAAATCTGATGCAATCTTTTCCAAGACCAAACAAATTTCATCATACAGCCCGAAAAGAGATTCATATTACTGCACACCACTGCAAATGAACTAATCTGAGAAAAAATAGAAATCGATTATACCATGTCACTTCAATTGGTTTATAACTGACTATTGAAAGAAAGGGAGGTAAAGCGGTTGTTTCAATTGATTTGCACAAAGGTGTATATAAAAGAAAATTCTAAAATCTATTTAAATCAAAAACAGATTTCAAAGTAGATTTAAAATTTGCCCATGAAATAAGTACAATTAGAGATTTTCAAAATATTCACAAACCTTTTCTATAAATATTTTAATGGTAGCTGTTCTGATGCGCTTTCCTCTTTGTCACCTCGAATTTACAAATTTAAGCGCTCTACTAGATTGGCAGTTAGGTCTCATCATGTTATGAATTGAAATTGTTTGATGCAACCATAAGTTCTTGGCTAATAGTTTCTTCTCTCTCACTTCACGCTTCTAGAACTCTCTTCCTCTGTTAAGTTTGATCTTCAAAAATTTAAAAGCAATATCAATAGGTTGCCATTTCTTTCTGCGGTAGACCCGTTGTTATCCAAGGCTATAGAATCCGGTCTGTCCTGCTATTTAACCATAGCTGGAGTTGGGAGAAGAAGAGTATTCATACCTTTCCCAAGGGTATTAGCATCTAAGTGAATTTCAGTCACTTATGTGCAATGCGTGATACACGTTTAGGTGATCATGTATCTTTCGATACATGACTGACGAGGCAGATTTTTTGTCCCGCAGTAGGTTGCCATTTCTTTCTGCGGTACACCAGTTATCATCCAAATCTCTAGAATCCGGTCTGTTCTGCTATTTATCCATAGCTGGGGGGATAAGAAGCATATTCGTACCTATCCTAAGGTTATTAGCACGTAAGTGAATGTAATGGATTTGACTGGAATTCAAACTCCTCAATCCGAGCCGCTATCCATTATTCAACAGAGCCTCCCCTTCATACAGTGATATCCTAAATTATATTTCACTTCACCAAGATTGTATTCTAAGTCGTGTTGGTCGGATATTTCCATCAATATTCCAATCTCTTGCCAATACATCACGTCCATCCAATGTAGCTCTATATTCATCACTGAAAATTAATACATAGAGCAAATTTTTCATCTATTTCAGTCATCACCATATTTTCTGTAGGGATACTGTGACTGGATATTGATGTAATCTGCCTACCTGTCTGCTGGAATACTGTGGGGGATTAACTGGTTGTTGGTATACAGTGTATATTTGATGGGACACTGTGCCTGTGAGTAAACTGTTTGTGGCTGTCTGTATATTTTAGCGGTCTTCTGGTATATTGTGGCTATCTGGGTGTCTGCTGGTATCCTGCGGGTGGTTGGCTGATTGTTAGTATACGGTGTATGAGTCACGTCGTATATCCAAACAAGTTTCAATTAAAAAAAAACGACAATGTTTAATTTTTTATTGTATTTTTCCAATTACCTGATATATTGTTGAGTATTGTGTTCGAAGTTGTGGATAATCTGCCGGAAGTTCATATTTTGTTATTTTCGTTCAAGTACTTTTGACTTTCGCGGTCATTATCAAGAATGGATGTGATGTCTGCGTGGTCGTTAGAATTTCTTATGGTCTAAGGTGACGTCATGTGTAATGGACAAGTTTCATTAAAAACAATTGACAACGTACTACGGTTAAGCTTTTTCGTTAGTTTTTCTTGTGTTCACATATGTGTTTTCATTTCTGGGCATAAACCTTTTTGAAATTGTCCAAATATGGGAATTGCAAAGAGGGATTGTGTCCCAAATACACGTTGCCTTCTGTGTCATCTTAAACCCCCACGCTTCTAGATAAAACGGTAACAACGAAAAGGACTATTTCTTTTTGTTATTCGTTTCATCAGGAGGGAATGGTGGCGGCTTGAATTCGAAGAAACAGTAGGAGGAGTGACGTCATAGAAACGCATGTCGCATGTTGGCTCAGCGTCCATCCGCGGGTGGTCTTAGCCGGTATCGGATGGACGCTAGGAAGCGCGGTGCAGTAATGGATAGCGTTTCGGATTGAGAAATCAAAGAGCCGAGTTCGAAATCCAATCAGATCGATTACATTCACTTACATGCTAATACGCTTACAAATAAATAAGATAATGGATAATTAGCAGGACAGACCAGGTTCTATAGCCTTGATGGCAACTGGTCTACCGCGTAAAGAAATGGTACCCTACTGCGGGAAAAAAATCTGCCTCGTCAGTCATGTATCGAAAGATACATGATCGCCTAAGCGTGTATCACGCATGGCACACAACTGATTGAAATTCACTTACCTGCTAATACCCTTGGGAAAGGTATGAATCCTCTTCTTCTAAGCTATGTGTAAATAGCAGGACAGACTGTATTCTATAGCCTTAGATGGCAGCTGGTCTACCGCAGAAAGAAATGGCAACCTACTGCGGTAAAAAATCTGCCTCGTCAGTCATTATCGAAAGATATATGATCGCCTAAGCGTGTATCATGCATGGCACATGACTGACTGACACTTGGGAAAGGTATGAATCCTCTTCTTGTCTCTCCAGCTATGGGTAAATAGCAGGACAGACCAGATAAATAATGACGTAATAATGTCGTTTTTTGACGTTAAAAAATACGTCAAAAAACGACATTATTACGTCATTATTTTTGCACCAACCTAATACCAGCGAGGAAAGATCAGAACAAATATTTGCCTGAAAATGACTGAAGCCGAGATGCCAGGTTAGGACTATTAACGTTGCAGATTCTTCTGTGGATTCTGTCAAGATATACCGGGTAAAACAGCAAAATTGTCCAAATCCTGTTACAACATAATTGTCTATCCCACAAAATATTTAATATCTAAAAAACCACTAAACCAATTGAATTTCTTTTTCCAGGTTTTCAGATAAGACGTTTAGGTATGTTGACACCATTTCTCATAAGAATCACTGAAAAACTCTTTGAGATATTCAGTTAGAAAGAGAAAAGATCAAAATCGTTTTGTGCCAGACCCACTGTCTTCTCAACTGAGCAATGGTGAGAGGAAAAAGATCATTGAGGTCTTCAGTAACGATACCAACATTCATATTCTGGCTTCCAACTTCAAAGTCCATTAAGAACCATCAAGAGAACAGTGAATAAGTTTAAAAAAGAAGGAACAGTAGAGAAAACTGGATAAGGAGGTCACAACAGGAAGAAGGATCATTATTTCAACTTAGAGCTAAAGAGATCAATTAGAAAAGATCCAACTCAATCCATAAGAAGTTTGGCACGTAATAGAAGAGTTTCAGCTATGACAGTCCGGAGAGCAGTGTAAAACGACT
>OZ010604.1:13052033-13054533 GCA_963932145.1 Acanthosepion lycidas | reverse complement strand
AGGACGTAAAACAAGACTTGTCAAAAGAAAAAGAGCTTCTCATATTTTCTCACTCTCAACAAACCTTGCGTCTTAGTGGCTTTATTACCTTGCTTGGAGTAAAATGATTAACTCTTTGAGCCCTGACCACCACTTTACGGGTGGTAAAAAAATGACGTAATGCCCAGCCACCGGTTGAACGGTGGGTAAACATTTGTAATTTTTTTTTTTTTATATCTAACGTTAAACATTACATACTAATTATTTGCGAATTTTGACTCAGGAGCTCAGATAGAAGCTTGAAAAATTGTTCAGGCTCAAAGGATTAAAAATATTTCCAAAGAAATGGTAATTCACAGATATTAAAGAATTCTCTTCAGACTTAAGATCGCATAAATCCTACAGTGACATGGAAAACAATTATGAAGATAGATATGTAGTTTTATATATATATATATATATATATATATATATATATATATATATATATATATATATACCACAGTATAGAATGCACGGACGAATGGTAGATTTGTAAATGTGCAAGATGATCTCTGGCGAGAAAAATCTTCTGGCACGACAGAGTTACTCAACTTTCCTTGCAGTAGATGCAGCAATTGATTCGATGCAGTCGTTCCACTTCAAGTCAGTTGAAAACGTGAGGCCAAGAAGGCGCAGTGTGTGGCTCTCCATGAGTCTAGAATCGTTTCTCTGTGGTGGTTAAATGATAGCAGTTTCGTTTTGAAGGGATTAAAATTTACGAGCTATTTTCCGCCCTTGTAAACCACAGATTGGAGGTCATTTTCTAGAGCAGCTGCTATTGAGACAGGAATAAATGGTAGTGTCATTTGCATAAATGCCTACTTGGTAACTGATAACATCAGAAAGATCATTGAAGTCAGAAAAATATCAGACCCGGGATAGAGCCTTGGGAGACACCCACCTTCATGTGAGAGGACCTGCAAGCGATCCCATTCAAAAGGACCTTCATTTCAAGAATTGAAAGGAACGATTGAATTAAATCAAACAATCGTCCAGTAATACTGTAGCCCTGGAACTTACGTAGAAGAACAGCGTGACAAACCCTGTCAAATGCTTTCGAGATATTAGGTTGGTGCAAAAATAATGACATAATAATGTCGTTTCTTGACGTATTTTTTAACGTCAAAAAACGACATTATTACGTCATTATTTTTGCACCAACCTAATATTTAAAGACATACCTCGTGCTTCGCCGTTATTATCAAGAGCTTCAAATACATATTCAGTCTCTTCAGAAGGTGGGTAGTCATGGCTCTTCACAACTTCCTGTCGTTTGCAACTCGAAGTAATATCTGTTTCTATACTTTACATGCCATTCAGTATAATTCTGTTCGTGCGCTTGTTGAACGTTGATTTTGTCTATCCCTCTCGACATTGTAGGCTCCGTGAGTGTCAAATTCTCCAAGCCTTCTTTCTTCATTATATGTCTCGAAACTTTTAACTGTCTCTCTCTAAATATAACGTGTTCGTTGATTACATGTAGGTCCATAGTATTCTCAGCATCCTTCTGTAGAACAACATCTCTCTTACCTCATGTCTTCTCTTGATCTGCGAGGAAAGTGTCCAGCAATATCTGCCATAGAGCATAGCAGTTCAACACTCTTTGTTTCTAACAATGTTTTCCTGTTTCTTAGGAATTTGTTTAGTTTTTGGAAGGCATCTTCCATTATATCAATGAACATTTTCTTTGCTTCTAACGAAGTTTTTATGTTTCTTAATGATTTATTTGGCTTTTTAAAGACATCTTTCGCTATCCCAACGCGCCTTTTCTTTGATTCTAACGAAGTTTTTATGTTTCTTAATGATTTACTTGGCTTTTTGAAGACATCTTCGCTATCCCAACGCGCCTTTTCTTTGCTTCTAACGAAGTTTTTTATGTTTCTTAATGATTTACTTGGCTTTTTGAAGACATCTTTCGCTATCCCAACGCGCCTTTTCTTTGCTTCTAACGAAGTTTTTATGTTTCTTAATGATTTACTTGGCTTTTTGAAGACATCTTTCGCTATCCCAACGCGCCTTTTCTTTGCTTCTAACGAAGTTTTTATGTTTCTTAATGATTTACTTGGCTTTTTGAAGACATCTTTCGCTATCCCAACGCGCCTTTTCTTTGCTTCTAACGAAGTTTTTATGTTTCTTAATGATTTACTTGGCTTTTTGAAGACATCTTTCGCTATCCCAACGCGCCTTTTCTTTGCTTCTAAAGAAATTTTTGTTTCTTAATGATTTACTTGACTTTTTGAAGACATCTTTCGCTATCCCAACGCGCCTTTTCTTTGCTTCTAACGAAGTTTTTATGTTTCTTAATGATTTACTTGGCTTTTTGAAGACATCTTTCGCTATCCCAACGCGCCTTTTCTTTGCTTCTAACGAAGTTTTTATGTTTCTTAATGATTTACTTGGCTTTTTGAAGACATCTTTCGCTATCCCAACGCGCCTTTTCTTTGCTTCTAAAGAAATTTTTATGTTTCTTAATGATTTA